>JASNJN010000259.1:0-15883 GCA_030180075.1 Mikrocytos mackini | reverse complement strand
GGATCTACTAATTTCCATTTTTTGGCAAATCGGCGATTTCGTCAAAAAACAAAATTTGCCAAAAACTATTTTTTGCCAGTCAATTGATTTGGCAATGACTAATCGTGTTTTTTGCAGTGATTACTTTAGAATTAAAAAAACAATTTTTGCAAAAAAACTCCTAAAAAAAGATCTTTTTAGCACGTTCYTGCCAAATTCCAAAATGCGTTTTTCGCAAATTAAGTTCGGAACTGTTTTGCCAAAAAACCCGGATTGACTAGTTTTTTTAGCCCTAAAAAACTCCTAAAAAGACTAGAAACATGGCCTCTTTTTTTAGGAATTTTTTGGACCCCATTATCAATTTCGGTTTTTGGCAAATGATTAAAAAGACTAAAAAATTTGTTAAAAAGTGGATTACATTGACTAATTAGTCAATATTGACTGGTAAATGCCCATCTATGGTTCATACTATATCTTAGAACGGAATTTTTGCTCAGTTTTTAAAATACCCGGAACCGGAACGGGAAACCCCTATTCTAAATGTACATATCTATATAATAGGTTTTATGTTACCTTTTTTAAGATAAAGACAACATAAATAGTTAATTTACTTATTGGTTTCTCCATCTAACCTAGCTTCCTCATCAGTATTCCAACACAATTTAAGGGCCAATTTAATTTGCAAAAACTTTCTTGTTCGTTCATGTACTTAAACATGCTCGCTATTATTGGCTTGTGTTTATTAAATTAACACAATCATTTCGCAACAAAATTTATTTTGCAATTTGAACTTCAAATACGATTTTTAACCAGTATTAACCTATTATTCAATAACTATTGTTATTAACAGGTTACTGCCTATTTCACAAAAAACAAATAGTCCCTTATGTAGGGTTGTTTTCTACTTCAAAAATACTATATTTGCTGTTATAAGCAACCCAATGGTGTTTTATGCAAGAAGCTACCATAAGGCTTTTCAGCGTTTATAAGTTCTTTAACATTTGGCCTTATGTAAACCAACACACCCATTTCTCTTATATATTATGTAGAGACACATAGGGTGCGTTTTTGGTTTTTGACCGATTTCCAGAAGTTAACTTTTTATTTTGTTAATAACACATAACTTGATTTGCCGTGCTCTGATAAATATGAAATCAGACAAACGGACTTAAAATCATATTTAGAAGTGGCTTTGCAACCGAAAAACTTTCCCTGGGTCTATATCGCCCAGCCCATTTTTCGGCATTTTTCACAGTTGCAAAAATAAACCTTGTTACGAAAATAGGCTGTGTTGCAAAAATAAACCTTGTTTCAAAAATAATGAGGGTTTGCTTAATGTGCAATCATTAATTTAAAGGTTTTTGAAAAGTTCTATTACCCTCCTTGTGTTGTTTAAACTAGAGGTGAGAATTTAGCCATTTTTTGAGAACCGCCCGAACCGCGCCGCCGAACGGGCGGGCGGTTTCACATTTCTGAACCGTTTTATTTTCAGTGAAAATCTGAAAATTTTCGAATTTTTTAAAAATATTTATAAAGAAAAATCATGTAAAATATATAATTAAAAACGACTATTACCTTAAAATTTACCCAAACTTGTTGAGAATATAGTTTAAATGCTAAGAAAATAGAAAATCATATTTATTTTGGAAATTTCTTTCAAAAAAGATAAGTCACCTGTTAATGAGAATTTTTTCGAAAAATGACCCCCTAACCGCCCGAAACCGAACCGCGCGGTTCGGTTTCGGGCGGGCGGGCTGATAATTCTCACCTCTAGTTTAAACCAGGTTTAAACCGGTTTAATAGGTTTTGGACACCCAAAAAATTGATTTTGCAAGATAATTCGAATTTTCAATTTTTATTCAAAATGCAAATATTGAACATATTCCCAGAAAATAAGATACCAAATAAATCTCAAATGGTAGAAAATTTCCAAAATCTTGGTTATAAAATCTCAAACCAAAATTTAGCAAATTTTTAAATATTTTCGGCAAAAATTTTGCCGAAAAATTCTCCCTACCAAATTTTAGGGTTTGTCCGGCCAAAACGTCCAAAACGTTTTGGACGGGTTGGTTTAAACCTGCCAACCCTGCCCTCATCCTGGCCCTCATTTTCTTTAAAATTTCCAACACATGGTTCGGTATTTTAATATTGGCCCATTCTTCTTTATTTCCCCATTAATGCACGATGGCGTTTTCTTTAGCCTTTGTTTTCACTATGGGGGAAAGGTCCTATCCAATAAGGGTCCATTTTGTTGCATGTATAATTCTTTATAAAATTCTTTTCCAAGTTTTAACTCAGTTTGATTAAATCTCTTTTATTTATTCTTGTGTTTGTAAATTCTGTTACCTTTAAATGTTCATAAGGACCATTTTATCGTTTATTGCCAGAGACTTCGGAATTAAGACCTTCTCTAAGCCAATAACTTAACCTATAAGCTAGAGTTTCCAAAAATAATACCGGTATTATTCGATATACCGGTATTTCGTCCATTATCGTTATCGAATATTATCGATCATTACCGGTATTTGGTAATATTACCGGTATCAGATTTCAATTGAAATATTTTCTGTAATTCATAAAATTTTAAGTATTATTGTGTTGCAATTAGGGTTTAATTCGTTTTTCTCTTTATATTTACCTAACTATTTCTAGATAATAATTGATGTGTTTGAAGATTGAAATGCCTCAAAATTAAGTGTAACTAAAGACAATATCCATTCCCCATTATATAAATTTAACATAATTAATTGTAATTATTCATATATCAACTAAAGTTTTTTGATTCGTTGTTTAATGTACGGATTGTGATTTTGAAGATAAACCTCTTATAAAAGAAATTATACAAAAAATTTAACTCGTGATATTATTCCAATTGGGAGTATATGTTGTGATTAGCCTCGATATATTAACTTTTTAAATAATTTTATATCAACCTATCATTATTATATTTGTACTCATACTTGCATAAAGTTTAAGATATTATGTATACTTCACATACAAATAGAATTTAATGCGTTATAATTTATATGATGAATTATTTCCATTTATACTTCTTAGTTTATCTACTTTGGTTATTATAATTTTACAATATTATTTATTTCTTAAGAAAATGTAGATTTTCAATGATTTCAAATGTAGTTTAATATTTTGATCACATTATGTTAAAGAATTTTATTTTAGCAAGTATAATATACATATTCTTAATACTGTTTATATTTAAATCCGAAGAAAACACCATATATATTTTAAATATGATGTCAATACATTAAAAGGTTCGCAATCTTTGATTTTAAAGTAGCATCTATACGTATATTGAAATGGAGAATTTATATTTCTTCGATAATTGTGGATATTTTAAATAAAATATCCGAGCAAATCAAAGAATAATTAAATACCGATAATACCGGTATTAAATTGTAAGAGACGATACCATACCGGTTTCATTTTTCAAAGTCGATAATTGGAAACTCTATCCGCTTCGTCGTTAACGTGTTTAATTAATTTTTCGAAACGTTTTTTTGCAGGATTTTATTTCCTTTGCGCAATAAGTCTCTAATCCTATCGATTTCAGARCTTATCTGAGCAGGGGTTGACACTTTGAGTTGTTTTTTAGATCCCGAGTTTTGTCGGCGGCGACCTTGTAACCCCTCAAAGCTATGAGCAGATTTAGCTTACGGACTAGAACTTTTTCTCGTTCACCTATCCTTTTTGCTTCATTCCGCTGSCCCMCTGACTCTCGATATAGAACGTAGAGTACGGCATTGGGCATGGCAAGAGATATATCTCCCTCCTTTTCGTTCAGCAGCTGTGTAACTGCATCCCTTAAGTTAGGATCAATACGCGCACGCGCCTTGTCTATAACTCTGTTCGAAAGGTCATGGTTGTCGCTGTTTACGACTTCCAAGCTTTCTGCCAGATATCCTCAGCTAGCGAGCGTTTTTGCTCTTTAATGGCCTTCTTTTTAATCAGGCTGCGAGGTGACAAGGTTAGCGTATCTTGCAAGTGCGGAGAGACATTGTCTATCGTTTTGATAGCCTGGCTCTTTCCAGAATCTTTGTTTCTCGGTGTTCTACCAGAGAATAGATTGTTAGCCAGTATAATGCTTGCGTTTTGCCTGCATTCTGGCCCCTCTTTGTTTTCAAACTTCTTTTCTACTTTAAAAGTTTTATTCTTTATCTGTTTGGGGAGTTTGTTCTCCCCATGTTGTATAGAAGGTGTGTTCTTTCTGTAGAAGAAGGGTCCGGTTCTTTTCTTTGCTTCATGGACAGTGTTGTTGGTCTTTGGTGTATAATCTGCTAATCTCGGGACTTTTCCCTGTTTATTAGCAACCGCCACTGTTCCCTTTCTATTCCTACTGCAGTCGTTCGACTTGGGGATAGTATGGGGCTCAGTTTTGTGTTTTTGCTGTTTTCTTGACCGGGTTCTCTTTTTGGAGTTCCTCTCCATCAAGTGTACACCATTTACACCTGGCCTGGCCTCTGCGTTTATTGCGGTGGCTGGTTTGTAGTTTCTATCAAGCTTCCTATGGGTTGTTGACCCGGTGGTTGCTCTTTCACTATACAAACCGTTCGTGACGTTCTGACAAGAGTAAGGGTAGTTTTTATTATCTTTATTATAATAATTATTTAACTTCCCTTCCTGGTTGGCACTCTTTTTCTCCGAGCTCTTCAACCGTCTTCTCTTCCCATATCCCGTTCCTCTGCCCTCCTTCAACTGACTTACTTCTTTTCTCGGAAGTATTTGTCTAGTTGCTTGGCTAGGGCGGTCTCTGCCATTTTTTCGATGGTGTCCATGTTTGCCTTTATTTTTGGCGTTTTCTTTTTCGGTTCTACTTTTACCTTTGAATGAAAATACTTTTTTGGCTCCAGGGCCTTTAGTTTCCGACTTTTCGGCTACACTACCAGGACTAACGGCTTTATTGCCTTTTCTCCCCTTAGATTTCCTCCTGTTGGGTCGAGGCTTCTTCACTACCGTTTTGGGTACTGGTTTAGGAGTCTCTGGCCTGTCTTGGCTTATAATCTCCTTAAAACTTCCCCCTTTTGCAATAACCTCGCACCAATATGCATCCTTGAAGTCATATTGAAGCTCTATGGGGATTTCTTCCTTTAGCTTCTCTATTTCTTCTCTGACTTCTTTCCCTTGGTTCAGCCACCAGTGCAGCGGCTCTTTAAAGCTTCCTGCTCTAAAGCGGTGAGTCGGGGGCATGCATGTGACACTTGTACCACTTTATTATGGTTGTGTCAGCATCCACACCGTGAAGTCTGGAGTGATACACTAGCTTGATCAGGATTGGGGGGAATCCCATGGCCACTAGATCCTGTTCCCATTTAGGGGAGGATGCTCTGTTGACAGGCCATTCAAGCCTGAACAGTAGCTGGCTGGCTTCTTTAGCGGATAGTACTGTATCGACTACCGTTGCTGAAGCCTCCTGAAGCTTTGCAACCGCAGCTTTCAATGGCATTTCTCGTGTTGAGTAATAAATAGGGTGACCGGAAATAGCCGCTATAAAGTAGCATTATAAGCTCCTATAAATTCAACTTTTATACAAAATAAGCTTTAAAAACTAAGATGCCGATATTGAAATTTGCGATCAAACTATTCGTCGTTAATCGAAATTCTATTATGTTGGCTGTTCAAGGAATCGAAGAATCTATCGAAGAGTTTTTGTTGAAAACGGACAAATTTTTACAAATATTTTCAAAGTTCGTTTCCGGGGTTCATGAACGAAAATCTTATACAATAAACTTCGTTATATCCGGACCAAAAATTCAGTTTTGATACTATAACTAAAAATATATGTATTTGCTATACATTTCATAATTATGCGTTTTTAAGAATATAGTCATCTCTGGTAAAATCATATTTTTGTAATTTTGCAATTTTGCGTTATATTAACCAAGCGAAATTAGAATAATACCTTAACCCCATCTATCGATTATATAACAAAATCCAAGAAAAGGTCGGCATTTTCGATATACTTTTGTTGTTACATAACTTTTTAAAAGTTGATAGCTTGTGTGTTGACACTTGGTTCATATTCAGATTTAGTTTTTGGAAAACTTTTGAATATCACATTTCTGAAAATTAAAGTGGTAGACATCCTATTTTTGGTGATATCAAAGAGGCATGGTCTTATTAAAACGTGTTTACTCAGGGATGCCTGTAAATTGTTTTCAGAAAATAATTTACAATGTCGAAACATATATAAAATATAGAACAAATAGGTTTTAGTTTGCTCCGCAATAATAAATATCATTTCAAAATAAACATGTAGAGTGATTTACAGGGTATTGTATATTAAGTATAGCCTAAATGAAGAATTAATGGAATTATACGGAACCAGCTATGAGAAACTCTACTAAACATAGGCAATAATATTTGTAAACATCAATAATTCCTTTGTGTTCGCGATTGAATATCTAAATTGGGTTATTCAATTACCACAAAATAGTTTGGCAAAATTTATAGATACAGTATTAGTACGTGGTTATAGGAATATAATTTATGTTTAGAAAAATCTGTAATCTGTTAGTGTATTAAATATTTTATGTTTTGAATAAATCACATGTGTAAATTGATTGTTCGTCCAAAATATTATTTTAGTATTAGAGTTCATTTTAAAACAAATATATATAGTTTAAATTTTTGAATTCTTGACCAAATGTCAGTATTTCAATAAAACAATATTTACAAATTATTTGATCATTTCGTTGAATTATTGTACATTGTGACTAGACTTTTAATGTAGGCTTCAATTTATACGAAGAATCTTTTCAGAATATTTGCTCCAAAAAGGACTAACATTTATAAATTATCGGAAATATCGGTATTAAAAATAGGAAATTCTATAAATTTTCCAAACCTTTTAAGTACTTATTTATATTAACTAAAAATTTTAAAATTATATGTTTATTTGAAATAAATTATTATAATATGTTGGCAAATAACTCCTCCGAAAATTTGATTACGAATTTATAATCACATTCTAACATACCGAATATATAATATAAAAACAAATTTTGTAAATAAAAAATAAAAAGTTTTAAATTGAATAACAAACTATATAATAGAATATTTAATTAATTTTCATCTTTCAAATACAAAATTATGAACCACATATGTTAAAACATTTTTCAACAAATTATTTTTAAACCTCGTTGTATATTTTTTATTTTTAAAAAGAAAAATAAATAATTAAATATTGTTTGTCTTGAACGGTTTGTTTTCTTTCCCTTAAATAGACAGAGTTGGTTGTACTAATTTATCCCAATTATATATTCTTTCCTTTTTAGACGTTTAAACAACAAAAACAAGCTAGAGATTAGATTTTGCCTGCAAATACCCGCATTAAGAACATGCTATTACATTCTGTTATCACTTTTAATTTTCCGTTTCAATATACAGAGTATGTAACTTTCCTATGTATTTGCAGATTGATTGTTAATTCCTAACTTGAACAAATAATTGGGTCTTTAGATCTTTTAAAAGAAAGAATGTACTGATTTCAGAAATAATCCTTTTGAAATACATCGATAAAATTAACTGGAAAACTCTGTTGTTTAAATTTCCATTAAGTTGTACGAATTCCTATTATCTTCCTATGTATAACTGTAATAAAGTACGCCAAAATATTGTGATTGTTGCTCTATAATGGATACTAAAAGTATGTTTCTGCTCGGCATTACTTTTAACAATCTTATCGAAAACTGCAGGGAAACAAAATTCACTATTTATTGTTTTGTAATTACAGAATATTTCCACAAATACAACAAATACGAGTGTATATTACTTTTCTCTTCAATGTTATGTTCTTCATCGTCACTAGTTTAATGTTGTTGTCTTATTGCTCTTATGAGATTAAGTTATGAATTCATCAAACTCCATTTCTACATTCCTTTCTTAAGATCTTTTGTTTTAATCTTACATATATTATCATGTTGGTTTATTCTACGTATCTCTTCTATTTAAAACATTAATCATGTATTGTGATGGTTTATCTATAACCAAAACTTGTATAAATATCTTATACTGCTAGGAGAAAGGCAAAGTATAATGAAAACCTTGAGAAAGTTACTATTTCGATAGTATGCGTTTTAATTTTTTGGTTGGCGAAGTTAGTTGGTTTTATCTTTACGTTTTATCATATCACTGCTTGACTCCAAATACCTTTGGTTTGATGTAAATAATTAAATGGGTTGGAAGGAAAGAGTTGTGTATTCATTGTACGGCCATTGAAGTAAATGCTTCTCTTTGTGAAATTAAATGATAACCTTTTTACTTGATACTCTGGGATACATCATTTCATGTGTTTAAAGTAGAGGTGAGAATTATCAGCCCGCCCGCCCGAAACCGAACCGCGCGGTTCGGTTTCGGGCGGTGAAGGGGTCGTTTTCCGAAAAAATTCTCATTAACAGGTGACTTATTTTTTTTGAAAGAAATTTCCAAAATAAATATAATTTTCTATTTTCTAAGTATTTAAACTATATTCTCAACATGTTTGGGCAAATTTTAAGGTAATAGTCGTTTTTAATTGTATATTTTTATATGTTTTTTCTTTATAAATTTTTTTAAAAAAATTCGAAAATTTTCGGATTTTCACTGAAAATAAAACGGTTAAGAAATGTGAAACCGCCCGCCCGTTCGGCGGATCGGTTCGGGCGGTTCTCAACAAATGGCCAAATTCTCACCTCTAGTTTAAAGCAATGTTTTTACCTGGGAAATCATTGTGTGGCTTGTAGAGTGTATGGTTGGTATAAAAGATATATGGCCATATATATTGACGGAACGAAGGGCCGATGATTTGAGTGTGTCTGTATACTTCCGTTGTGTAATTAACTTTTAAATTACGATTGATAGTTTGTTTGTTGGTTGGATTTTTATGGGATGTTTATTTTTAAAAATTTGAAAGATTGAAACCAAATAACATCCAGGAAAAACTTTAATAGACACCGCCTAGGACTCAAACAGAATCTATGGTTTATGAAACTAAACAAGAATCGTTTTAAGAAATATAGGCCCTGGCAAATAACAAGCACTGTTATTCCATACATAGAACCTCGCAACACAAGCCTTGAGAAGTATTTCTATTAATAATGACATCCTAGTCTCTTCATGAAGAACCCCAATTATCGACAGCGTATACAGTAAAACGAGAATTAATGAGTTATTTGATTAGGAAGACTCTAGGGAAATAACAGATGTGCCAATGTAAGAATACCAGCCCAGGTTCCGTAGTTAATTTCAATGGCTTTTGGCTAGACTACATTTCTAAATAACCAGGCAAGCTGCTTACAACTTTTGTAAGTTTATTTAAAACGAGAGCTCAAATTAAAATAATGAATGTTTAAGTGGATGAATTAGAACACATACAACAATGATAATGAGCCGGTTCTATCCATTATTAATGTAGACAACGTGTTTGAATATGATGCTGATCTGTGAAGATACACATAGAAGCATATGGAAAATTAAATACTTACCATGTTCTTATAACAAGTAAAACAAGCTATAACAATGTTAATTCAAAAATGAAAGTAATAATGATGAATACAACAAATGATTGAATAATACTCTGATGTCTTTAACAGATAAAGAAGTAAATAAAAAGAAAGCGAGAAAATGATTAGCTATTATAATTACTTATTCGATACCATTTTATATTCTTTGAGTCAAACTGCCGATTGTCTCTTAAAAGGCTGTTAAGTAGGCTAAAGCTTCGCTCAATGTCAACAGTTGTACATTGACGCTTCAATAAGAACCTATTAATGATATGATTCAAGTATCCTGGTAATTTAGAGCGATGAATAACTTCAGAAATCCCATTCTTTTCGAGCCTTTTGTCAATATATGGTTTGATTCCGACGACATCATTGGGAATGTTGATATTCTTCAACACCTTGTACAGTGCTCACTCGGTTATGTCACATATTTTTCTAATCACACTGTGTTATATCACATTTTTGGCCCTAAAAACAGGCTTTTTTAGTGTTTTTCAAAATTTAATATTTTATAATATGCAACCAAATAAGTTTAAAATAGCAAATAAGATTCCAATAGTGTCATATAAAACATGGTATAGCATTAATATCGTGTTTGGAAACGAATAATTGCATGTGATTATAAAAGTTACTTTTTATGTCACACTTGTTACATCCTCTCAATTCTTGAAGATAAGATACAAAATATAGGTGAAACTTGACAGGAACATATCGAATACATTTTAAAGGTAAATATATGAGTAAAATAGCAATCATTTGGTTCAGATATGAAGATAGAATCGAAATTTATCGAAAATAATGGGAAATATAATTGAATTAAGAAAAGTGACATATGTTAGGTTCTATTACAAGAAAACGTCTTCAAGGCTGCCAAATTGATCATTTGGAAAGGGATTTATACAATTAGCCATTACCCATGTACTAGACTTGGTAATTTACCACCTCAATCACATAATCGGTTTGAATTATTTTGGTCGGAATACCAGAATTATTCGAACAGTTAGATATAGATAACTATATTCTGTTTACTTTAAAATAAGACAGAAATATTGTCTGGACTATCTTTAGCTATTTGAAAATACTTATATCAATTTGATATATAACTAGACAACATAATTTTTTTTAATATTATATGAACATAAATATTGATCTGAAAATATAGAAACGATAACGTTTTTCTTGAACTATTCGTGTAGTACCCCTAGTAGATTGATACCACTCAGATAACTTTCCCAAGTGGTTATTGACCCTGTTGCAAATTCATAAATAAGTTTGAATTCAAACAATAACTTTAAYGAAAACTAGCGAACTTACGGCCCAGATTCAATGATGAAACATTGCCACTCTACGATAACCTCCTGCTTTTCGGTCATTCGGCCCCAAAGCATGTAAACTCAATATTTAAAATCTTATGGCTAACCATTTTTATGAAGATAATCCTGATATCATAAAAACGTTACTCGTTCGCTGTAAAAATATTCGATATCTGGATTGTTTCAGTTAACAATTTTGCGAACATTATCTAGAATTGGTTGTATTTGTATCGAGACTGACTATTCAACAGAAAATATACATTATTATAGCATATCAAATTTAGACACGTTTTTTTAGTCACATTATATACGTTATATCACAAAATCGCCAAAAACACGTCTAAAACGGGAACTGTGACATAACCGAGTAGCACTGTACCCATTTTCCAAGTCAAGTGTCTTTTTTCAAATAGATCGATCAAGTCCATTAAACAGCAGTTGTAGTTGTATGCCTTTTCGAGTTCCCGTTGGGTTTCTTTCTTGTCCAGTATCTTCTTAGCATCACTTAGTAACTTTCCTCCTCCGCCCATCTTGTTAACTAGTCTTTTAATCTCTATAAAGTTCTTTTTGTAATACTTTATGGCCTTAAGCCAGCTTCCCCACCGAGTCACTATAGGTGCAGGAGGCGTGTCTATGTTCTTGAAGAGCTTCCTTCTGTATTTGTTTTTCCTTGTAAGTTTCTTTGGAGTAGCTATTAGTGTATCACAATTTTTAAAGTAATTTCTAATCTTCATACAACAATTATGAAGAAGATGTGAAAGACATGTGATATGGAAAAGGTTAGAACAAAGAATTGATAGCGTTTCATATGCTTTTGACATATAAGAAGCCGCGTCGCTAAGTAATAAAAGAAATTTCTCACGTTTTAAACCGTGTTTTATTACTGTTTCATCTAGTAGATGTATCATGGGTTTAGAATTTACTGGAGAGTCAGACACATGAGTATCTATCAAGTATGTTTGATTAGGCTTATCTACTCTGCCAATAATGACATTGGTAACAAAGCTATCTCGAACATATGACTCATCTATTTCAATGAAATAGTAGAAATCCTGTAGATACTCAATAATGTCTGCAATTTTTAGCTCTGCAAGTTCTTTTACCCGTTCTCTTGCATATGATTCACTTGGAAGAGGCAAATCATATTTAGAAAAGAAGTTTATGAAAGCTGTGCGGCGTAGTTTCTTCAAAGGAATATCAGTTTCTAAAAATAACTTAACAAGATCTCTTTTAAAGGTGTTGTCCTTAATGCACTGTGCCGGCGAAGTAGTGTTTGATAAAGAAAATAAATAAATCGAATGTTTAGTACTTGTTCTGTGCTTTTCTACGTTGCTTTTTTTCTCGTAAGAAACTTGTTTATCGCAAACTTTACACCACATAAGCCCCGTTTTGGTTTCAAAGAATTCTTTGGGATACTTAGTGGTATATTTAGTTTTAAATTCTGTAGGAGTGGCTTTTCTCTTTGGCATTTTATGAAATTTAAAATTTTTTATACAAAATAAGCTTTTATATCAAATCATACAAAATAAACACTGCACTGAGAACATAATAAGGGTTAGTTGAAAATGTAAACATCTTGGGAATACTTGAATAACGATATAAGTAATTTAATTTTTAAGCTTTATGGTCCCCTAGTAATAAACCAGTTCATGCTCCATCATATACTTCAGCATCACAACCATGTCTTCCGACATTCCTATGTACCTGCCGTATTTGTTGCGGCTTTTGTTCGCGGGTACCACTACCTTAGGTTCAGCTGGGATTATCTCTGCTGGTTTTTCCTTAGGCGCTGAGATCTCCAAGCTCTCAAAGTCATGCGATCTGTCAAGGTCTTGGAGCTTGGAGTTGTATAGACTTGCTGCACAGAGGATTTGCATCGAGTTTAGCCCTTTTTTGTTTAGGCACTCACTAGAGTTTCCAATTATCGACTTTGGAAAATGAAACCGGTATTGTCTCTTACAATCTAATACCGGTATTATCGGTTTTTAATTATTCTTTGATTTGCCTGGATATTTTGTTTAAAATCTCCAAAAATATCGAGGAAAAATAAATTCTCCATTTCAGTATACTCATAGATGGTACTATAAACTAAAGACTACGAACATTTTTATTTATTAACATCATATTTAAAATATACGTGGCGTTTTCTTTGGATTTAAATATAAACAGTATTAAAATATGCATGTTATACTTGTTAAAATAAAATTCTTTAATATAATATGATCAAAATACTAAACTAAATTTTAAATCATTGAAAATCTACGTTTTCTTAAGAAATTAATAATATTGTAAAATTATAATAACCAAAGCAGATAAACTAAGAAATATAAATGGAAATAATTCATCRWAKAAAYKACAAARCRTTAAATTCTATTAGTATGTGAAGTATACCTAATATCTTAAAACTTTATAAAAGTATGAGTACAAATCTAACAATTATAGGTTGATATAAAATCATTTAAAAAGTTTATATACCGAGTCTAATCACAACACACATCCCCAGTTGTATAATATCATAGGTTAAATTTTTTGTATAATATCTTATAAAAATAGGTTTATCTTCAAAATCACAATCCATGCATTAAACAACGAATCAAAAACTTTAGTTGATATATGAATAATTACAATTAGTTATATTATATTTTGTATATTGAGGAATGGATATCTTTTTTAGTTACACTTAATTTTGAGGCATTTCAACCTCCAAATACATAAATTTTTATTTAGAAATAGTTAGGCAAATATAAAGAGAAAAATAAATCAAAACCTAATTGCAACACAATAATTTACTTAAAAAACTACGAATTACAGAAAATATTTCAATTAAAATCTAATACCGGTAATATTACCAAATACCGGTAATGGACGATAATATTCGATAACGATAATGGACGAAATACCGGTATATCGAGTAATACCGGTATTAATTTTGGAAACTCTATATCTAAATATATTCTTAATATTCGAAAATGATCTTTCTACAGCAGCGTTCGATAGTGGAACACAAGAATATTTCTTAAATAAATCATTCAGTCTAAGAAAAAACTAGAAATTATCCATTGTTCCCGTTTTAAAGTTATTGAATTCGGATATTATTGTTGAACTGTTCCGAATTCGTATATTCGTACAAAGTCGTAC
This sequence comes from Mikrocytos mackini, assembly GCA_030180075.1. Taxonomy (NCBI): domain Eukaryota; phylum Endomyxa; class Ascetosporea; order Mikrocytida; family Mikrocytiidae; genus Mikrocytos; species Mikrocytos mackini. The sequence goes on along the minus strand of JASNJN010000259.1, from coordinate 1,956 downwards.
AATGACAAACGTTTCAAGTAGTGTGTTCGCGGGACGGGATTGCGGGAAATTTCTGAAAATTAGAAGCTCATTATTTTGAACACCAATACATTATTTTCATGAATTCGAACTTTATTTTATTCGATATCAATTAAATAACAGGAGAAGGGTATTTGGAGGTATTTTGTAATGGAAATTTCATAACAAAAAAATTTTTGCTCCCGGGATAATCCCGTGGAAGTCCAAAAAAGTCGGGAAATCGAACACACTAGTTTCAAGTTGTATGGCCGGATATATGTTCCTTTCTTTATTAAATCCAATAAATTTTCAATCTTTTCCCATTTTGTCTTTGAATAAACAATAYAATTATCTATTTTATTCAAAATATTCTGATCAAAATTCGAATAAGTCAGCTGTGTTAACGGCATTAAGTTATCTAAGTATACCAAATAATTTGTAAATCTATCCAAATCTTCTTCTTCTAAAACAGATCCTTCGCATTTTACTAGTAATTCACACAGCTCTGCGCAAACATCAATGATATATCTCAGTAAATCTTTGTATTTTGTTTGGTTCATGATTAGAGACTACAGAAATAGGTCTTATTTTAGGTGAAAACCTAGGCAATAAGCAGACAAATATGTTCAAAATAAGCTTTAAAAAGTCGTTATAAATTTTCTATAACATTATTTTAAACCAAAGTTTTGATTTCAAGTAATAAATTTGACCACATTCGAAAGCTGGATCTTTTAATAAATATCACACTTGACAAACAGTTCAATGGTTTTTCCAAACATTTCTATTTTACTTGGAGTTTTAATGAGTTCTAGATATTTTGCTATTTTCTAGGATCCCCTTCTTTAATTTAATCTTCAATAGGAACCTGCCAAATAGCAGTTTTATGTTTTTTCCGCAGTAAACCACTATTAAACTCAGAATATAAAAACGGGCGACTTTTTATCATCCTCTATCCAAACGTTTTGGTATAAAATTAACAGAAAATGTTCATAACATTTTACAAGTCCGTCCATTTGGATGTACTCAATCTAGTGATTCAATATTTTTCTATTTATGACTTTATTGATGGTGTGTATCGCCACGGGTTTATGCTTGCTTTACAACAATTCAAATGATATATTGGATATGGATTATAATATCTTCTGTTATTTAAATTTTTATTGGTTTTGTATCTCACTTAAACTACTTTTAAGTTATTTTAATTTTGCATGTGTACAGGAAGAAATTTTTCACATATGAATAGAAGTTTGTAAGCAAAATACTTGTTGAAATTTTTGACAAAGCGTGGATATTTTCTATGAACGAGTGTTTTTATGAGTAACTTTTATTAAATTTATAATTTCCAAAACAAAACCTTTTGTATTAGAAGTTGAAGCACATTCATAAAATTAAACAACAATTGATGGGTTTCTTTGTTTAAAGCAGAGTTGAGAATTTCCGACCCGACCGCCCGAACCCGACCCGTTCGGGTCGGGTTCGGGCGGAAGAGGGCCAAAAAAACGCTAAAAACTCTCACATGGATGCACTTTTAAAAATATACACAATTTTACTAGTTTACGCTAGATATTTACTTAATTTTATTTATTAAATAGTTAATTTACTCGAATATTAGATTCTAACATGAAAACAAGTTAAAACAAATAATTTTTGAGCTTTGATTTGTTATTTTTGAATATCATTAAATTTTGGGAATTAAGTTTTTGGTAGAAAATTTTTTACAAATTTCCTACCCGACCCGCCCGACCCGAAGGCGGGGCGGGTCGGGTCGGGTTCTGGATTTAGGCAAAATTCTCAACTCTGCTTTATACAGTGATCCCTGGTTAAAAGCACATTTTATAATATAACACCTTTTTAATATCACCAAAAAACAGAGCCCGGCCTCTTTAATTTTCATAAATGCGATATCAAAAGTTGTCAGAAACCCAAATCTGAACAGGGCCATAATGTTAATATACCAGT
>JASNJN010000258.1:0-18987 GCA_030180075.1 Mikrocytos mackini | reverse complement strand
TAAATTAGTAAAATTGTGCATATTTTTAAAAGTGCATCCATGTGAGAGTTTTTAGCGTTTTTTTGGCCTTCTTCCGCCCGAACCCGACCCGAACGGGTCGGGTTCGGGCGGTCGGATCGGAAATTCTCAACTCTGCTTGAAACTATAAATAATAATTGCAAAACATAACTGATTCAATAATAACCACCCGTTGTTCGAAATTACTCTTAAAACACAATTGATAGTCATCAGTTATTGATGTAAAATACTTATAATTTACAACTTGTCTCAAATAAAACATCCGTTGTTCTGTTTAACCCGTTGACCGTGTGGAGATATGAAGAATTGTTATTAATTAATATAGATTGTAGAGGTTTATTACTTTAAAAGAAGAATTGTGCGCCATTTTGGGAGTCAGGTTTTAAACGGTGTTGATTGTTGATTATTTTTCTAAAATTTATTTTTTATTTATTTTTTAAACACTTTATTTACTCCTAGCTTTGAATTTTTATTTAATATGCAATAAACAACAGCTCAATAGTTTGTTAAATTAATAAAATCTGTATTAAAGTAGTTTGATAAAATATAGTAAAGTGAACACTCGATACAACAAAGTTTTGTAAAATCCTGAATTTTTGTTTGTTATACGAGGAATAGTTCTTGGTAGCATCTTTCTATACATAACGAGGTACAAATTTAGATCATACTTCAAATGTGTTTTTCATCTCTATTAACATTTATTAAAACATAATTAATTTTTGAAAAGTGAAAAAAGCTTTTTAAACCACCCAATATGATATTTCTTTGATAATTTCAAATTTTATTTCGCCAAAAAAGTACTTTTTCAAAAATAATTTGTTAATGGACTTCGAAATTTTATTAAAATGCCATGTTATATCTTAGAAACCATACCAAATAAACCAAACCATTTACTATCAAAAATTTTCAGCAAATTTCACATATTTTGAAAAAATTCTGTGTTGTTTGTTAGATTAAAATTCCATCAGTAAATTTTAAAAAGAATGCATTTTCATAAATTTTCATAACATTAAATGTAGTCATTCTAATACAAAACATAATTTCTACTTAAATTTTCGGAAAATATTATTATTGACGAAAATTTTTTTCGAATAATTTGGTAGAGAATTGGCGAAATTTTTCAATTTTTTTGCCTGTACTACGTGAGTTTGTTGTAGTTTTCGTTTGTTATAGAGAGGTTTGACTGTATTCACATATTTTCAGGCAGAAAATGTCACATATTATCCGCCCCTACTCATGGCATTTTGAAAATATGTTTTAGTTCTAAAAAAAGAGTTTTAAATTACGGCAAGGTAGCGGCATTAATCAACCAATATACAAAACAACAACCCATAAACATCAGTGAAAACGATGGTATGTGCATATTTCACACAACTGTTACTTTATATTAATTTTATTGGACACTTATAAAAAAATTCGTAATATTTCATTGCTTTTAAATTTTCCATTACCCGGGTAACGAGTGATTGATTATTAAATTATCGATGGAGGTATTAAATCAAACAAAAGTACGCAAATTGAAGTTTAAGAAAAATTAAGTTGTGATCTAAATTAAAAAAATCGCATAAGAATAAATATATAAATATACATTTAAAAGATTTTCGCTACTCGCCATTTTAAACCCTACCTAAAACAATGCTTACTTTTTCATTTTGTTTATAAAATTTTATTTTAGAAATTTAACTATCAAACATAAAACACGGAGCAGACCACGGAATCGACCTCCAACAACACGAAATTTGCCGATCCCTGCTTCTAACCCACGGCTATAATTGAATCTGCCCCAAACATGATGTGTATCTCATACAAGTTAAAATAACCATGAAGTCATTTAAATTTTGTTTCTTTTATATATTATCTATATCGAACCCAGAACAAACCGTAAACATCTTCAAAGTACAGTAACCCTAGATACAACAAAGTTCTGTCAAATCCACAAATTTTGTTTGTTATACGTTAAAATTTAATTTAGAAATGGTCATTTTTGATATAATTCTTCAATATTTATAAAGTTACAGTTTATAACGAATTTTATTTATAATTTTCATCTATATTAGCATATATTAAAATCTATTTATTCTCGGTAAATGTTAACATTTTTTAATATACTCATGTGTAGGGTTGTGCAAAATATTCCATTTTGCCAAAATGCATATTTTATAACCAAAAATGCCCTAAAATATTCCGTAAATGTCGTGAAATATTCCCTAAAGTGGCAAAATATGCTATAAAAATTTTTGACCCTTCCGAAATTTTCAAAAAATTTGAATTGTTCTATATTTTGTAGCTTAAGATAAACAACATATAAAATTCTGTAAAAAACGGAATATTTTGCACAACCCTACTCATGTGGTATTTCTTTGCTAATTTTCAATTTTGTTTCGGAAAACAATATTTTTTTGAAAATAATGTGATTGTGGACTTCATAATAGCTTTAAAATGCCATTTTTATCTTTAGGACATTGATATATAAAATAAGTAATTGACAATTTAAAATCTCAGAAATTTCAAATTGTTGAAAGAAAATCTGTGTTGTTTGTTAGACTAAAATTTCCTTTGCAAATTCTTAAAAGAATACATTTTTATAAATTTTCTTAACATTAAATTTAGTCTTTCTATCCTGAACATAATTGATGCAAAAAATTTCGGAAAATACTATGATTGCCAAACATTTTTTAAATAATTTGTTAGAAAATTGATGAAAATTTTCAAATTTTTGTTTGTACTATATGGGTTTGTTGTAGCTTTGTTTGTTATAGAGAGGTTTGACTTTAGTATGAAATAAATTTATATAGTATATGTTGAAACTGTTCAGAAATTTAAATTTTCTAAAAATCCGAAAGGTCCTGCAAATTAGCAAACCGGACAACCCCACCGTATAGGGGTTAGGGTCCATGCTAAGCGAAAGACCTAAAACGGTCCACATCAATGAGAACAAAGTCTCAGTTCCGTGTCCTGTGGAAGGCGCTCCAACTAGGGGCAAAATCTCCACAGGGTTCCGACACGATAGCCACCCCGCTAAAGCTCGAACGCTTAGGCCAAGTGCCTACATAGACGAGGGGTGAGCGGAAGGTATACAAATGATAGCGAATCCATAGTGTTTAAACAACACAAGGAGGGTAATAGAACTTTTCAAAAACCTTTAAGTTAATGATTGCACATTAAGCAAATCCTCAATATTTTTGAAACAAGGTTTATTTTTGCAACACAGCCTATTTTCGTAACAAGGTTTATTTTTGCAACTGTGAAAAATGCCGAAAAATGGACTGGGCGATATAGACCCAGGGAAAGTTTTTCGGTTGCAAAGCCACTTCTAAATATGATTTTAAGTCCGTTTGTCTGATTTCATATCTATCAGATCACGGCAAACCAAGTTATGTGTTATTAACAAAATAAAAAGTTAACTTCTGGAAATCGGTCAAAAACCAAAAACGCACCCTATGTGTCTCTACGTAATATATAAGAAAAATGGGTGGGTTGGTTTACATAAGGCCAAGTGTTAAAGAACTTATAAACGCTGAAAAGCCTTGTAGTAGCTTTTTATAAAAGTACCTTTAGATGGCTTATAGCAGCAAATATAGTACTTTTACGAAGTATAAAACAACCCTACATAAGGGACTATTTGTTTTGTTTTGTGAAATAGGAAGTAATCTGTTAATAACAATAGTTATTGAACAATAGGTTAAATACTGGTTAAAAAATCATATTTGAAGTTTAAATTGCAAGATAAATTTCGTTGCAAAATGGTTGTGTTAATTTAATAAACACATTCCAAGAATATCGAGCATGTTTATTTGCACAAATTAACAAGGAAGTTTTTGCAAATTAAATTGACCCTTAAATTGTGTTGGAATACTGATGAGGAAGCTAGGTTAGACGGAGAAACCAATAAGTAAATTAAATATTTATGTTGTCTTTCTCTTAAAAAAAACATGAAATTGTTCAGAAATTCAATTTATGCTCGTAACGTTGAATAGATGCCAAAATTAGAGTTTTAATACAAATTTTCTCAATCAAATATCGCTTAGTCGGTTTAACACACCTTAAAAAATAAATAAAAAGTCCTTATCTCAACATTTTGAAAAAATGAGTTTTTCACCCAAAAATAATGAGGTTTTATATATTAACCGGACTTATAAAACAAGTCAACATTTAAAAACATACCGATTTAGAGAGTAGATTTTTTTTGTCCTGTAAATTTTGGGCTGGAAAATTACAGGACACACGGCATTTGGGCTGGAAAATTACAGGACAATACAAAATTTTTGGGTTGAAAATATTGCCACAAATTTCCACAAAAAATTAATTCTCCCACAAAAAAGAATTTTTTCGAAAAAAATCTGGTAAGTTTTTGCGAGTAGCCCGTAGAATATTTTTATGGAAAATTTTTTTGTATAAATTTTCAAAAGTTTGTGGGATCATTGGTTTTTATGGCAATTTTAGAAATTTTGTGGAAGAATTAGGGTTTTGTGGAAATTTGTGGCAATTTTAAAGCCAGTCGAATTTTTTTCCGAAAAAATAAAAAGTAATTGACTTAAATATTCAATTTTCCAAATTTGTAATTTATTGCTAATATAAAAATGCCATTATAGTTAGATGTTCGCAGGACGGGATTGCGAGAATTTTCCGAAAATATGGAACTAATAATTTTGAACATCAATCTTATATTTTAATTGTTTCGAACTTTATTTATTTGATATGAATTATTTTGCAGGAAAAGAGTGTGTAGAGATATCTTAGAATGGAATTTCACGATTAAAATATTTTTGCTCGTGGGAAATTCATGTGAAAGTCCAAAAAGTCGGGAAATCGAACACATTACTTTATACCAGAGTTGAGAATTTCCGACCCGACCGCCCGAACCCGACCCGTTCGGGTCGGGTTCGGGCGGAAGAAGGTCAAAAAAACGCTAAAAACTCTCACATGGATGCACTTTTAAAAATATGCACAATTTTACTAATTTACGCTAGATATTTACTTAATTTTATTTATTAAATAGTTAATTTACTCTAATATTAGATTCTAACATGAAAACAAGTTAAAACAAATAATTTTTGAGCTTTGATTTGTTATTTTTGAATATCATTAAATTTTGGGAATTAAGTTTTTGGTAGAAAATTTTTTACAAATTTCCTACCCGACCCGCCCGACCCGAAGGCGGGGCGGGTCGGGTCGGGTTCTGGATTTAGGCAAAATTCTCAACTCTGCTTTATACAGTGATCCCTGGTTAAAAGCACATTTTATAATATAACACCTTTTTAATATCACCAAAAAACAGAGCCCGGCCTCTTTAATTTTCATAAATGCGATATCAAAAGTTGTCAGAAACCCAAATCTGAACAGGGCCATAATGTTAATATACCAGTTGTCTACTTCTAAAAGTTATAATATAACGACTGTATATCGGAAATATCGATCTTTTCGTGGATTCTCCTATATGTAATCGATACGCGGAGTTAGGTAATTATTCAAATTTCGCCTGGTTAAGATCCCATAAATTTGAAAAATTACAAAAATGTGTTTTAAACCGGGGATGACTGTATATGTATTTTCAGAGGAATCAGAAATGTTCCCAAAATTCTGAAATATAGTCGAGTATCATATGTCTCGTTTTGTTTCAAGATGAGTCCTTTTCATTAAAATAATATTCGTGTTTTTAGAATGGAAAAATATGTTTATAGACGTTTTTAACAAATGAAATTCAATTAACACAAATTCAAATGTATATATTTATGGTATAAATGAAAACGGAAATAAAATAATATAAACATGATGGGTTGACCGTCAGATCAAGGCGGGGTTTCAATTTTCAAAAAAGACTCAGCTTGAAACAAAACGACACATATAATACATGATCTTAAAATAAAAGTATAGTGTAACAAACTTTTAATGTCGTTTTTTCTATCATTTCCCAAAATAGTTTATTATAATATCAAACCTTAAAGTTCGGGTTTGAAAACCCCATATTTTAGTTTCCACATTCTAATAACTCCATTGGTGTATAATTGAAAGAATTAATTCCTGTTAAGCTTCTTGTGTTAAATTGCTCTAAAATGGTACTTAAAAACGAAATAAGGGATGAATATACATTAATAAACCCATTTACTGCCAGAAAGTATCGTATAATAAACTGTCATTTTGGAAATGCATTTGATTTTATTATACGATACTCAGCTATATTGATGCATTTGATGTTTTAAAGTTTAATTATATGTATCCAAAAATCTGTTCCTATGAATTATATACCTACTTAACCTAAATAAATAATTGCCTAGATTAATTGATACATTCTATATTTTGAATACTAATTCTTTTCTCTTTGAAAATATTTGGAAATGTAATAAATAAATGATGAAATTCATTTTACCTGAAATCCTTACACTTTTCCTGATTTTTGTCGTTTTTTAATTTACACATTATAAACACAACTTTCTAAAAATAAATTTATCTGCCAATTCAATTATATTTCACTTTAGACGAATTATTATGGTATTCTCACAAATTGAGGTAATTTTATGAGAAAATCATGCAAGATATTTTCATTACTTTATAAATTGGTGCAAAAATAAACAAATCATCGATGAAAAACTATATTTTCAGTTAAATAATCATCCTACAGATATATGGTATAATTTTCAAACCACAGCGTCTATGGTTTGTTATTAGTTATTCGAAACAAGAAAAATTCAGGAAAAGTGTTAGAATTTCAGGAAAATGCAACTTTTCAGGAAAAATAAAGTGGGGGTCTAAATAAATATGCTCAGTAAAATTTAAATGTTTTTCTAAAGTACTAGATTTGGCCCAGAATTTCCATTTTTATAGTGCCCTTAATTCATTCCGAATCGAGAAACAAGATTGTTTAAAATCAGTTTTCTGGGAATAATGGAGATTCTTGGGGAATTTTGTGTTAAATACAACACCAAATCCTTACATTTGGATACTCTTATTTGTTCCGTTCTTTAAAAATAAAACATGCTAAGTGAGATTTGCATATAGATTATACTTTTGGAAAATTTGCTAGATATTAGGAACGAGATTTTCTAAGATCGCAAATCATGCAACAATCTTTAAAATTTTAGAATGTCTTCCATCATTTAATCTTCGGAAACGAATGGATTGTAACATGTATTTCACCGGGGATTTCTAATCTCGGATTTGTACAATTTTATAGATTTTTAAATGTTGCTTCGGTTACTGGCATCGCGTATATTGAGCTATTATACAGTCTATTAGGTGGATCTTAACATCATAATTCATATTGGGCTGTTTTAACCAAAATAGGGTTTTTATTTCTAAATTAGTATAGTATGGGGCTATATTCCTAACTTCCCAATTTTCACCCATTCTTCCCATTATAGTTCCACGAATTCCGAGATTTTAAATTACTAGAGTTTCAAGTTTGTGTTTTTATTTTTAACATATATTTTGTGTAATTAGTTGCTATATTTTAGTATTAAATCTACAGGTTCGTATAAAATATTTTGCATGCCTAGCTCGATCTCTAATCCGAGTTGCATTTTGTCTCAATTCGGAGCGAGTACACGCCTCGAGTCGAGTCTAAGGAAAACTCTACATCCCATTTTTACCTGATCTTCCCAGGGTTGTTATGAAAGCGCGTAAACTACAATAATACCACACATTCCGACTTAAACCAGTTAAAACCGGTTAATACCTGTTCACTCCATCCCTGTTTCGTTATAAATTGAAAATTTTTATAAATTATTTATTAGAAATTCTATAACATTCTTTATGGGGGTGTATATATATTCAATAAATCACCGAAAGTTTTTGAGAATATTATTAATTTTCATGAAGAATAATTTTCCAAATACGAATTAAAAAATTTTGGGATTTTTCAGATTTTCAAAAATTTCGCATTTTTAAATCACCTGAAATTTCTTCCAGTAAGTTGTTTTACAGTTATGAACATCTGGACACGTTTTTATATGTCGATACATATTCCATGTGATATCTCAAAAAATCGGGTTAAACTACCTCAAATTTTAGGTAAAACGTTAATACCGCTAGTTTGAACCTCAATATTATCCACTGGTTTTAACAACCTGGCCAAAATCGTAACAACTCCAAATATAATTGATATAAATAAAAATTTTATAGTTTWAGMAAYAWAAATTATAGAATCCATGCTAATTGAACACGAGAAACATGCAAGAATAAAAACTTTCGGGGGCATTAGAGAAATTATGTTTAATTTATAAATCATGTATTAAACGCCAAAAAGTCACATATTCATATATTTTTCGAACACAAAAAAGTCACATATTATCCGCACTCTAGCAATGAAACAGCTGTTTATAGCACGTTCATACGAAATAACTATTAATGGTGGCTTTGTTCAAATATACTAGTGAATATATGAACTAAAAGTATAAAGTTTTAACCCAAATGTTTGGAATTAATATTGTAATAAATAATTTTGGACAATGATGGGTAATCCTTCTTTAAAAGTTGATTATACTAAATTTTTATTATAGAATCTTTATTAATTATAACAACATTATAGTATTTAAACTTAATTAATGAACATGTGAAATTAATATCTGGAAATGTTATAAATAATATATAATTTATCTTTAAAAATAATATTGTACAAATATATTTTCAAGTATTTCTAATTTTTTATTTTCCCCAAGATTTGTTTTCCATGTGGTGTTGTTAACATCCTCGTAAATGATTAGACATGAATAAAATCATACATCAGATTTCAATTTTATCAATATTCATTTATAAACCTACATTAATTAAATCCTTTAGCGGTATTGTTATTAATTTTTTATCTAATTGAAGGTTTTTGTTTAGAAAGTTAAATATATAAAAATCGTATTTACAAAAAGCGAACACAACTACAAAATTAGTTGTATTCCTGCTTGATCTATTTTATGTCATTGTTAAGGTTTAAAACTGATTTGCGCATTTTGCTTATGTCCCAAGCCGTTTTCACGCTTTGGCTAGCCGGAAGCTGACTCATTCCCTAAATGGTTAGATTGGATTTGATAATATCTTTAACATTATTTAATTATAACACACATTTTATACTATTTATTTGTATTAAACATTAATGATATATAAAATAACGAATTTATCATCACAATTTTATAAAACTATTGATAATTTATTAATATTATATATTTCTTCCCATTAAAATCGACACGTTTGGGGATTGATCAATTTTATTATGCAAACCCAGATATTTTGCTAGATTTGTGATCTTTGTAGAATAGCACATTTACCTCTTTCCAAACTTAAAAGAACAAAACGTTTTGAAATTTCTTTATTTAACATTAAATTAGGTTTATATATTTATTTTATTGAAATAAATACATAAGAACATTCTATGGCAAAATTTTTGGGAATGCATTTATGTAATACATGCTTGCATACTATAGTACTAACTTTTAAGTATCAAATTCAGTTGAAATGTCTTATTGGTACTTAATTACAGAATCAATATATTTATCATCCAAAGATCACATATTCGTTCATTAACATATACACTGTTGATAAATACCACATTACTCAATCCTTAATCTTAATCAATTGATGGAACATAATGTTTAATGGACGAATATACCGAATTTTGATAGTTTATTTAGCTAGAATAAATGACAAAAAATGATTTTTGCACATAACAAAAACAATAGGTCAAAATACAAATGCATAGTATTAAGGAGGTATAATTTAGAAATTGCATGAATATGCATCCGTAGAAACATATTAAATTTCCATTATCTTACAAAAACCGTGATAATGTAATCCGATGTGGGGATGAAAGAATGTGCTAAATGTAAAGTATTAATTTAAAACCAAAATTCTATTAGGTGTTTGTATATTTAGTATTAATGTTATAAAACCTTTTATTACCATGAACAAGATCTTCATTAAATCATTAATTCACCTGATTTTTAAAAAATTTTAACATACTATATTGTATATTTAAACATATGTTAAAGTACCTAGTACTAGTTATAAGTCAATATGAAACCTAGGGGTTTTGAATTATTATAGCTTTAGTTTTTGTAATTCAGATTCTTAAACTCCGCGATGGGTTTGTATCATATTTGCATCGATATTCAGATAGAAAATTTTTAATTTGGAATGAACATGATGAACATCATAAACATCTTAAAATAACTTGTATTGCTCTGTTCAAAAATTATTGATTTATTATGTTACATCTCAATGCACATCATAACTTTTAATTAAATTTATTATATATTTTACATAGGTTTTTGTCATTGGTTTAAACCGGTTTTAACCGGTTTAAACCATTGACATGTCAAAAACGGTTTATGCCTGTCATAAACGCAACCCTGATAATAATTCGACCTTACGCATATTAACAAAGTTCTATCAAAGTTAATATATAAACCAAATGGAAACGAAGACTGCTGATATCCATCTAAAATGACTTTAATTGACGCTAGAGTGTTATTAGAGCATATATCACCCATTTCATGTATTTGTTCTTCATTCCTCTGCAAATTTAGCTGCTTAATGTTCATGTTGATATTTGGTGTGTTGAGTTCAAACATGCCACTTCTTACCAAATTGGAAGTTTTTTTTTGTTTTTGTGCAGAAAATTTTGCCTGTTCTGTATCTTCTCCTATGAATAACGGCATAGCTTTTGCCAATATAGGATCATTGAAACTCATCTTGTTATAGCCGTGATACTCGTTATTAGGTCTCCAGTTGCCCGGTGTGTTAGAATTAACCATCTTTAATTTGAAATAAAATTTTAATTTTGAGAAAAAAACACAAATGTTTCTATACATTTGTGATCATTATAAGAGTTGCCACATATAGATAACTTTTAGCAATAAAGCACTAATTTTGTTTAAAAATAGAACAGATTTCATTTGCGAGATTTTATTTTCGCATACTTATTCGTTTTTAAGTTTAAATAGACAGATCCTTTTTGATTATACAATTTTAAAATAATTTAGGTGCGCAAATTAATGTTTAATACAACATTTTTAATGGCGATGTGTTAAGTTAGACTGTGTCTATGCTTCGCACTTATTAATCATGATTACACCTAGTTTAAATTTTTATATTCTTCTATTTTCTTCAAACAATAAAATTTTATTTAAAAAACATTTACAGTTTCATAAATATTTCGTTAACATTAATTCCCTTCTTAGTTGCACTCTATTCCTCAATGCAAAATTATAGTTTTATAACTGAAAATTAAAATTTAAAATGAGTGATAAGAAAACTAAAGAAAACCGAATCATAAGATCCATTGCCTCGAGAAAAAAAAATTTGTACATTACATCAGCTGCCATTGTCGTTTTTATTAGCACTGTGATCCTAGTGTTGATTGTGATTGAGTGTAACAAGAACAACGTCCCAACACCATCTGCAATGAAAACTACAACCCAAACTACAATGCACACGTCTCCATCTGGTCAACCAAGGTTTACAGACCCATTACTCATCAACGCTAGCGATTTGCCAGGCTACAAAACTTACATTGAACATTTAAGAGCAGATGAAAGCGCAGAGTTCGATGAAGACGATTACGAGGACGATCTTAACTCCATGATAACATCTATCCACGGCAGAATGGGACATTTAGAGGGTGTGGAGTTCGAACTGCTCGGCAATGAGTTCGAATACGCAAACAACTCGCTCATAGACGCGTTCAACAATAGCTTCACGGACGGAAATTACTTCGGACTATTTACAGCAATCACAAATCACAAGCGACCGCTTCCTCTCGTGTACCGACACGTACTTGAAGGAACAACGCTCACCAAGTCTGGCAGTACAAGCGCAACAACTATTAAAGCAACCAGGCCCTTTCTTACGGCTGTACATTACAATTGCAGCGCAACTTTAGTGCTTAATAAATTAATACTCAACAAGTACGCTGCTTTAGAAAACAAAGTGCTATTCGAACGCCTTTTGTATCTTTCAGGGATTTTGTGGGGAAATTTTAAAGCGTTTTGTAGCAAATTCGAAATAAATGGAAAAAACGTTAAAACAATGTCAGATGAAAATCATTTAGAAGAAAAATACGCACTTATTTTTAGTTTGCATTTATATGCTATGGCAGACACAATGGCTAACTTTATGGTTTATTTGTTTGTTAAAGAAAGCTTCCCAACTTTTGAAAATGGTACAAATAAAGATTTTAAAGATTGGGCGGAAAAAGTGAAAAAAGAAACGGGTAAAGAAAATGAATTGGAAACGTTAATTGGGAGAATTTACCAGTTGTTTGAAATATTAAGAAAGAATAATTCGAAAATAAATGATTCTACATTTTTTGGATATTTTGAGGGTATTGCAAATGGAATGAATGATTTTGTTACACGTATGCAAGAAAAATTAAATAATTAAAGTTTATAAAGTGAATTTTATTAACATTAAATGTTTAGAGATGTATTTAAATTCAAGAGGAATGTATTATTTAATATAAACAAAGATTATAAGATTGTAGATGTGCTGGTTGGTTCTAGAAACATAAAGTGTGTGCTTTTATGGTTGAAAGTCTCCATAGTTATTTTATAAACTAGATAATATATTGAATTTGTTTATTTATATTCTTTATTTCTTTAAAAGACGTAATATCATTTAATTAAACATTTAATGATTTATTTATTTCATTTTTGTATAAAGTTAAAGCGTCTGTTATATTTCTCTTGTTTTTTAATTCTTTTATTAAATTTGGGTTTTTATAATCTTTCTGATTCAACCAAACATCAAAATCGGGCGAATAATTGTATCTGGCAGCTCCGGTAATGGGACTAGAAACCCAAAGCTGTCTTGAAGTTTGGTGTTTGTTAAACAGCCACGTTCCTTTGTCCTGTACATTAATTTTAAGAACATCTCCCTTTGAATTAAAATACGTTGAACTCCAATTGTTTCAATTTTGAACTTTTGTTGTTGAAGAAAGTTTCATAAATGTTCGTTAGACAAGAATCGACTACATCATTATACAATGTCAATCCTATATCACTGAACCTTGTTAGCATTTGCAACCGTTGGAATTTGTTTGCAAACTTTTCAAAAAGTTAAATTTTAGAAAATGTTAACAACAGAAAACAACGCAGACCAAGCACTTTTATCAACTTTAAAGACACTTAATAGCATACTCATATCCATTGATCCCCATTTTACATTACTAATAATCGGAGACAACCCCACAGACTTAACTAAAGTTACAATTAGTTACCTTTCAGATTTCCCCGATTGGATTGGTGAACAAAAACACTTCCCATTGAACCTAGCATCGTTAATTACAAAGCTGGCAGACATACTGATACTCAACACGAAACTGGAAATACTCATGGTTCCTCATGAATCCAATGCTACATCAGAAATCGATTCTACCGAAAAAGAAATCAAAATCTACATAAACAGAGTATTTCCCATTTTGGTGGAATTTCTGACAATACCTTCTGCAGATGTATTCGCTGCACTGGTGAAACAAATGGAACTATTCACTTCATTTCTTGCTCAAAAGAGTGCTATGCAATCTACAAACTCAAATTTATCACAATTTAATGATATTTCTCAAAATGAAAATTCACGAAATTCTGGTGTAACTGATACTAACCAAAATAAAAATATTCACGCGCATCCAACTACTCAATTCCGTGAATTTAAATTTTACAATTCTATAACTTCCAACCTAGTACAGCTTCTCCAGGACCAGATATTCGTCTGCTTCGATAAAGAAACAATGCCTTACCTAATAAAGCTAATTTTCCCAATTCTGAAAAATTTCGACCCAGTTTCTCGTATTACACTTTTAGAATCTATTTCTTCCTATATTTTCACCAACGACCATTTAATAACCAAATACGAAACAATGTACAACTTCGAGACTATAATCACCAGCATAACTTTACCAGAGTTCAATTTGTACATGTCCGACTTCTTTTTCAGTCTTTGTTCCGAAAAGAACTGGCGCATAAGAAACATAACAATTTCTCCCACTGTTCTCCTCGTAAAGTCAATTTCCACCTCTCCAATTGAAGCTACTCTTTCCGAGCCCACCCAAAAGCGTTGCATCGAGCTATTCAAGACACACCTGAAGGACTCTGTCCTCACCATGAACACAAACTCTGGGCGTCACTTCCCAGAGTTTCTTACGTACATCCCTGCCTCTCTTCTCGACGTAGAACTTTCTAAGCTTCTTTCCGAACTCATAGACAAAGGCAACACCGACTGTAAGCACAACTGTTACGAGTTCTTTCCCACTATACTTTCCGGTTATCTTTCCGGGCCACTTAAACTTAAATCTTCTCCAGATTTAATCCTTGAAAACCTTCGCAAGTTTCTCCTATTTAACGTTTCTCTATTAAACAATAAACTTAAAGCCGAATTCGTTACAAACTGTTTGCCGAAGTGTTTAGAAGTTCTTAATAAATACACAAAACAAAACCCAACTTCACAACATTACGACTATTTAAAACTCACAGTAAAAGAAGTGACTGAGTTTTATTTAGTACAGCTTAAAAAGCCAGAAGTGTTTGAGTACCACGGATTTCAAGGCTTTGAGAAAGTCTACCCTTTTATTAACAGCGCAAATAGATCAATGATTTTTGAGCTAATGTTTAAAATGGCACAAAAAACTATTTTTAGAGCCATTTTCAAAATTATAGAAACGCTCGAACATATTATAAACAACAATACAGAATTTGTAAACGATAAAGAGAACATTATAATAGTAGACATTATAAAACAATTGATTATGAACCCAATCTTCTTAATAAAGAAAAAGATAAACTTTTCAATGGCGGACTATTTAATAAAAAATAAACAAAAGTTCAACAATAAACTAAAAGAAGAAAATATATTTGAAATGTTTAAAATGTTTAAAGTAGACATTGGGAACATTGTTTTATTCCTTTACAAAATAAGTGAAGACAGTTTTGGGAGACGCATTATAAACAGATACTTTTTGAAGGGATTAATAAACGTACACATTTTAGATGAAAAATTAACGGTTGTTAAAATAGTGCGTAATTTACTAGTGAATAGAAAAATGGATTTAGAAATTTATAAAGAAAATAAAGAGGAAGAAAAAGAATGGAAAGAAAATGTAGACATTGTTTTGGTGCAAATATTTTATATGAAAAGACAAATACAAGTCGTTTCAGATGAATTTTATGAAATGGTTAAAGAAATAGAAAATTGCTCAAATAATAAAACGGTTGTAATGGGAAAAGTTATAAGAGGCGCATTGAAAAATGTAAAGAATATAAATATTTAAATACTTAAATTAATGCAAAATGGTAAGGGGATAAATTGAAATTAAATTGAATTAGATGTAATCTTTTTTGTGCAAAAATTTGTTAAAAGTGAGAATTGGTTATTTTTTTATTTTAAATATATTAAATGAGAAATATAATAATAAATGGAGAGTTTAGCTTTTTAAAATTGTATACTGAATAAACTAAACGTAAACTTCTATTAGGCTAAAGTTTTATTAGTTGTTCATACATTGTATTAAATGGTAAACCGATAACATTGATAGAAAATAAGAGGCAATAAATTTACATTCCATACTTCGTATATATTTTGTCGTTGAACTTAAAGACTAGGTATTCTTGTTCTAGTTCTTTTACTATAATTAACTAGATAAACATATAAGTGTTGTATGTATCTAATAGTTATATTTGGGCTTAATCAGCGAGGTTATTGTACACGACAAGCTTTTGCAACACTCTTCTGTAGGTTCGCTTCTTTCAAAGTTGTCTTCTGCTGAGTATATGTGTACGTTGTTTGGATAAGGCTGCTCAAATTTGTGTAAATGCTCAATAAGAGACTTCTCCATGTAAGAAGCGTTTTTGTACTCCTTTATTTTGTCCCTAACTCCAAGTAATGCGAGTAAATTTTCTTTCCCTGTTATTTTGATCCCCTTTGTTTTAATAGGCTTCTCTGTGTTCGGCTTTGATGAGTTTTCCATTTTTGTTGAAAATTTAACTTTTGAAAATTATGAAAACTTCCAAACAAATAAACGGTAACCCAAAGCATTTGTACATCTCTATACAAACTGCCATATATATGGCAAACGGATGAGCATTCCTACTCTGAAAACTTATAAAATTATCGCAAATATTCCAAATAAATGTCAATAGAGACTGACAATGCAACTACAGCGACCCTACTTTCAATGTAACTATACGTAGGCATCTTAGCACTTATAGTAGGCATAAACATACTGAATACTTATCACAATTATACCCACATAAAAGTTTCATCAATCGTACATAAAAATTCTCATACAAAAATTCAAAATTAAAAGTTAACATGATAATTACAACAATATTCGTAATAGCTTTAGGCCTGCAATCTACTCTAAGCATGGATGCAGCTAACTTCTCACGAAGGCCCACGCATGCAAATTACTTATGTTTTTTTGAGTACTACAATGATTACAACAATCCCGCGAGGGCAAAAACTACGTTAAAAATGTCATTAAAAACCTTTGAAAAGGGCGAAATCTTTACCAACCCCATTTCCATCTTTGAAATAAGAACTTCAATAACAAACGACTTCTATCTTAGGAAACCAGAAAGCGAAAGATATTTAGTGTAATTCAACATAAGATTTCACAATATAACTTAGTACTGAATGATGACAACGAATCCATTCACCAAGAAAATCCACAAGATACAGATAAAGAAGGCGTGAATTACAATTTTACAAATAAGAATATTAAAAACATAATTAGACGCATTTATCACAAAAATGAGAAATGCCTTTTAGTATCCAAACATGGCGACGGGAAAGGCTACAACATCTTTGGATTCGATACAATTCTTTATGAAACCGTAACCAGAACAAAAATAGAATACATTTTTCATACTACTCAAATTCCTGAAGGCAGCGACGAAATAGTCGAAGAACTAATTAAAAAAGCCACTGAAATTGTTAAAGGAGAGATACATAAAACATTGAAATTGGTTGACGATTTAATAAACAATCAACAAGGAGAAATCTTTTTAAAAGAAAAAGCCTTTAGAGAAAACTACAAATCAAAATTCCAAACCGAACTTCGTAAGATATATACACTTACAGAAGAAGACATAGCCAAACATTTATTATACTTAGAAAAAAGATTTGAATTTATACAAAAACGTCAAACAGATCAATACAAAGAACAAATAATTGAGTATGAAGAATACATTTGCAAATCCATTAAGGAATTTATCAAAAATATAGACAAATCCGATTTTCTTTCGTCTGATTCAGACAGTGACACTGATGGCTTAGAAAACAGAAATGAAGCGTTAAAAAAGCTAAGTGAGTACTTTTTAAGAAATGAATTGAGCTTACACAATGATACTAAAAAGTACATTAATAAACATTTTGAAAGGAAATGGGAAAAAATTGAGCCACAAGAAATTGATATATTTTCTATGAAACATTTTAGGCTGGAGCAAAAGACTAAAAAGAAAAATGCAATGTTCTATATTAATTTATCATCGAATGGTATTACAATTAATGAAAACAAAGTCAAAGTCTTTCGTTTTCCTTGGGAAGCAAAATATTTTATTGATTACCACAAAAAACGTGTAGCATCACTTCAACTAATAATGTTTACATTGGACGGTCTCTCTTTTTCGTTCCAATGCACGGACGGGAATATAACGACGTATCTTGCAACTGTTATTTTACAGGCTACTTTTATAAAGGAGACATTAACAAAGAAGAACAATTCAAACAGGAAAGTGAAGATTATCAGATTGTATCGGACGATTTAGTTTTTCGCGCCGTTCTATTTCCTAAAGATTTGGATTTTACAAAGGAGAGAATATATGAGCCGGAGTTTTGTTTTTATCAAAAATATAAAGAAGACATTTGGGGAAGCAAATTTATAAACGAACAGCCTATGGAAGTACATTTACTTGTTACAAAGAACACAATGGCATACCAACAAATGGTTGGAAATTTAGAGGGCATACTTCCGGAAGATAAATCTAGCTTAATTACGAAAATCCCTAGTTTACGTACTTCGAAAGATAACGCTTTGATAGAACACGCTGGAATATATTTTATGAAAGGATATTTGTTATGTGAATTAAAAGATAGAAAACTTTTTGTTTTAGAGACAAAAAATATGGGTTACGTTGAAGGGAATTTTAAATACAAAATGGGTAAGCTAGAACTCAATAGTTATTGGATAGATTGGAGTAAATCATATGGATATAAAACACAGCAAGAATTGGAAATCTTATTGAAATTCATAAGTATAGAAGACAAAAATAATGAAGAAGTAATTATTTAGTTATTTAGAGTATTGGATAATTTCTTTATAAAGATTTAATAAATGAACTTTTATTTTTAAACATAATGATTACATTTTAATCATTGATTATCAATAGGAAACCAAATAATTGTGCGTAAAAGGTGAAAAATATAATTAAAAACAGTTGCTTATTGTTCATAAAATCTCGATCAATGGTTTTATTTATCAATAAAATTAAATGGTATTTTTTAGGATTAGATTTAATAATTTAACGTATAATTATTTGTAAAATTTGTGTCTAAAAATTCAATGTTTAAAATATTAATATAAATCAGAAGTTTTGTAAATGTTATTTTTAATACTGTATATTTTACTTTCATCTTAAATAAATAGAAGACTTCCATAATATTTAAATAAAGAGTGATTATTAGGGTTCGGAATATATGTGACAAAAAATGATCAAATATGTGAATAATATGTGATTTTTAGAGATTATAGAGAAAAATCTAAAATTTGAGGATACTCAGATATGGGATACCCAAAAATTTTCCCAAATTTATAAAGGATTTTACGTCGAATTTTACACAAAATATGTGACCACAAGTTTAGTCACATATATTCCGAACCCTAGTAATACCTAAGGCCAGAGCAACTGTTCCTAAAGAAAGGATCAAAGCAATGTCTCGGTGCCTGAATGACCGTTCGAAAACGGTGACACTAACACAGGTCAATGCGTTACTATA
>JASNJN010000257.1:0-36440 GCA_030180075.1 Mikrocytos mackini | reverse complement strand
TAATTTACGTTAGATATTTACGTAATTTGATTTATTAAATAGTTAACTTACTATAATATCAGATTCTATGATGAAAACAAGTTAAAACAAATAATTTTTGAGCTTTGATTTGTTATTTTTGAATATCATTAAATTTGGGGAATTAAGTTTTTGGTAGAAAATTTTTTACAAATTTCCTACCCGACCCGCCCGACCCGAAGGCGGGGCGGGTCGGGTCGGGTTCTGGATTTAGGCAAAATTCTTATCTCTGCTTTAAACATGGTAAATTTCTCAAATTAACTCAAAATGATATTAAACTTTGTTAAACAGCCCTAACATCTTTCTACAATACGACAGTCCTTTAAGCATTCTGAAACATTATAAACTTATTGGGTTTAAACGTAAGTTATTTTGTACACAAATATGAAACCTCATGAGTAGGGTTGTGCAAAATATTCCTTTTTGCCTAAATGCATATTTTTACTACCAAAAGTGCCCTAAAATATTCCCTAAAGTGACAAAATATGCTAAAAAAATTTTGACCCTTCCAAAATTTTCAAAAAATTCGAATTGTTCTATATTTTGTAACTTTAGATAAACAACATATAAAATGTTGTAAAAAACGGAATATTTTACACAATCCTACTCATGAGCCTATCAGTTAAACAATAAAATAGAAAGCTTTTTTGATGTTTAAAGAGAAATGATAAACAATAGGAATAGGACAAAGTCATGAATCTGGATCAACTACGGATACGAAATTTAATTTAACAAAATACAATAAGATTATCTTATAGTTTTTAGTTTATTTTAAATTGAATAAGGAATAAAAGAAAATATATTTAAATTAATAATAATATGATTGATTGTTTAAATATTGTTATTTATTTATTATTTTTACTTTGAATTTATTCACCTAACACTCTACAATTTCGATATCATTCCCCATTTCTCCTATTTTCACTTTCTTTAAAGCTCCTATGTCCTCAATCATCTCGGACATCTTACCATCTTTGGCACATATATCCTGGATAAACTTCAGGGTGCTCATTAGTATATTTTTCTGAATAAAGGCCATCTGCCTATTACTTACACCAAGCCTTGTGCAATAGGTGTAGTTATACTTCGACACGATACCATTCCACCCCACCACGAATGGAATAGTATCGACTCTCATACTCTCGCTTTTGCCTATTTCCCACGCGAGGCCGTTGTATTTGTTCTTTTTCTCCATTTCCATTTTACTCAGCCTAGCTCCTCCTGTGATACCTACCTCGATTACACGGGCGATTTTATTTTCTTTATCAAGGAGAACTAGGTCTGGCTTGTCTAGTTTGTTTATCTCGGTGCGCTTCCAAAGTCTATCAATTACTATACTCCCTTTCTCGTTCTCCATTACTACACCGGCTTTGAACTTCCTGTACTTCTTTGACTTGGTTAGGCCTAAGCCCATTGCCAAGTTAAAGGCTAGAATTTTAACTACTTCATCGTGCCTGGGACCGTATGCAGTATTGAGCAGTTGTGGACAGCATGTTGCTGCAAGGCTCACTCCCAGTTTCGCTTTTCCACAGTACATGCACCCAATGGCCTTGCCCTTGCTTCCTCTGTGTAGCATGTTTTCGTCTTGCAAGAAACACATCCAAGCTTCTTGCTTTGGGGTGCAGACATCTTCGGTCAGCCAAAGTGCCGATCTCTCTTTGTCGACTGACTTATTACTCAGGTGCTCATACAGACTACCATGATAACATTTTGCTCTGATGCTATTGATCCTCGCATCGAGTCTTAGTTTTCTGTACTTCTTTACTTTCTCTTCTACATCTTCAGCCTTCTTTATTACTCCCCATTTCTTTTCAATGTGCTCGTGTATTGTTTTTATTCTTTTGTTCACACTTGCACATTGCTCCCATATCCTTCTCTTTCTGGGGGTGTCTTGCTGTTCGATGCAACTCGAGAACTTCAAGAGTATTGTGTCGTTCGTTTCTTCAAGGCTTTTCAGTCCTCTACCTGACATTTTTCTGTCTAGGTATAGCCTTTCGGGGCATGCTGTCCTTACGTGTATGTTCGCCTTGATGAGTAAGCTTCTTATTTCCCGGTCCATTAGGTTGAGTTCGGTGCTCGTCCACTCTATCAGGCCCACGTAGTAGTTGAACTTTGATAAGGCGTATTCGTTTATTGCCTTTATCATGTTCTTCGCACTCAAACGAGACTGTACTAGGAGGTTTACTCTCCTGTATATTTCCTTTTTTATTTCGGTTTTGTTCTTTGCTTTAACTGTCTTCTTGGCTTCATATACACCGAGATACTTGTACGGTTTCTCGTCGTCCACCACCGGTGTGGTTCCACTTGCACACGTTACACCTGACTTCGCTTGGTTTACTTTCATACCGATCTTGTCTAGGTTGGTCGTGAACGAGTCTTTGATCTTGCACAGTTCTTTTTTGTTCTTTGCTGTCATGCGGATGTCGTCTATGAACAGCAAGTGGTTAGGTATGTACTCGTCTGTTCCGACTGGTAACTTGTTTGTTTCGCGGTTTACCTTATTGGATACACACTGCATTACGCATATAAACAGTAGTGGGCTTAGACTATCGCCTTGTTTTACTCCACTCTCTATGTTAATCTTTCCTATTCCTCGACCCTTATGTACTAACTCCACTTCTTCTACTCGTATTATGTTGTTAAGATTTTTCTTTACGGTGTCTGAAGTGGGTAGTTTTTGGATCATCTTCTTCATGAAGAGGTGGTCGACACTGTCGAAAGCCTTTGCGACGTCTAACCATCCTATCTCCATGTTGTTTCCATCACTTATAGCCCGGACATTAAGGTATTGTTCCTTAGCTCCCTGGGTTTTACTGATGGTACCTAGCTGTTCTTCACTTATGAATTTCTTTTGTTCCGGGTCGGCATAAAGAATTTCTTTTATTGCCCTGGTGTACAGCTTATAGATCCCATTCAGTAACGTAATGGGTCTATAGTTCTTTTCATTCATATCCTCTGACTTGGGTAATAGTATGATTCTTCCAGAGGTCAGGGTACTCAGCATAGGTGTTCCATCCTGAATGGATTTGCTTAGGAGTTCGGTCACTTTGTCGTGCATGGAGGCTAGTCTCTTCCACCAGAAGCTGTATACTCTGTCTGGTCCAGGTGCCTTCCAGTTTGGCATGAGCTTGATTGACCGCCTTATGCTGGTTTCTATCGCTTCGGTACTAGGGTTTGCAATACTCCTGTTGTAGATGTTCATTGCCCGCAGTATGTCTTCATACTCCACTGGGTTGAAATCTTTCTTTTTGTATACGCCAGTCCAAAACTCCTTCACCTTGGCGCTCTCCACTTTGGAGTCATCAATTCTTTTTAGATTCCCCAGGCCTCTGTAGAATGCCCTTCTGGACAGTTCAAACTTGTCGTTGCATTGAGCATGTTCCCTTCTCCATCTTCTGTCCCTCAGATCACTCTTGAGGCAGGCTATTTCTTGTTTCAACTCTTGTTTCAGTTCAGCTTTACCCCTCGTTCGATTCCTTTGATTCGTTCAAGGATCTTCTTCTCCTTGAGGGTCAGCCTTACTTGATTAAGGTTGTTGGAGAGTGCTCTGTTCTTTGTTTCCTTCCTGTCTAATTCGCCTTGTATTTCTTCTTCGGCTTGCAGGGATCTGTCTGTTGCCTTAGGCTTGGTCAGGTTATCGTATGTAACCTGGGCAGCATAGGCCAAGTGGTTCAGCTTCACTAGGTTTGTGTATCCGTTTAACTTGGAGGCCACTATTCTATCTAGGGCTGCTACTAAGTTGTGTCGGAGCTTGAGGTACGGGATCTTACGTGTGGTTTTCCTTTCATCCAACTCACAGTTTGTTGTCCGCTTAAACACCTCTTCAAACTCTGGTTCAGCTTTCCTTTTCCACTTGTTTATGTTGTCTTCCTTGCACTTCTCCCTTTTGAGAGTGTCTTCCAGGAGACTGGGACTGACACGCTTTGACTGTGTTGTCCCATTGTTTTTATTCGCTTTATTTGTTTTATTTTCTTCTCCTGTTGCTTTACTTTCCTTCTTCGGAGTTTTTGTTTTCTTTTTCGTTTTATCTTCTTTTAACTCAACCCCTTTTACAGCTTTATTCTTGTTTGTTTTGGGTTGGTGTGTGCAGTTATACTTGCGCTTACTATTGTTTTCCTTTTCCTTGGATTTGTTGTCGGTACGCTTTACATTGAGCCTGCATTTCTTCAGTGCTTCTTCTTCGTTCGCTGTACCTTCTGCATCATCCAGGCTCAGAGGTTCTTCACTGGCTTCAGATACGTATGGTTCACTTGTATCAGAGTCGCTGTACTGTGGGCTCTCTTTAATTGCCTCACGTTTCCGTTTGCTTGGTTTCTCTTTTTCCTCTTTATTACTATTGCTACTGGCCTTGTTTACATACTTCCTTATTGAAGGAGTTCGTTTCCGACCGCTTTCAATTTCTGTATTTAAAAATTTACTATAGAAGTGGTTACTATTTAAAGTTTCCTCACATTCTATGTCTTTTACCTCTGCGTTTATATTGTTTTCTACAACTGCAGGTTTATTTTTGTTTCCCTTCTTCTTTGCCAGACTCTTACTCACTTGGCCTTTTGTTTTCTTCTCTTTTGCTCCGTTTATATCTAAAAACTTGTCTTTAAAGGCTAATTCGGCCGTAGACGCATTTTCGACTTCATGGCAGCATTTATTGGGTTTTAAACGGGTTTTTGAGTTTGTTCTTTCTGCACCTCGTTTTATACTCCCTGTTACGTGTTTGTTACTACTTTCGGGTACTCCTGGGCATTCCTCAAGGTTGTGTGAGTCAGTTACTTCTACTTGACTTAAAGTTTTACTTCCATTCTGGGGTTCGTTCAGAGTCTTGGTTGTGCCTAGGGTGTTCTCTATGTAGTTACTACGTGTCCCTGGCTGTTTGGTTAATGTGGCTTCCTTTGTTGGGAGTTGTTCGAAGTTTTTACTTCCCAAATTTAACTTTTCATTTTTTAAATCTATTTTTTGAATTTTTGAATTTAAACCATTTTTTGAATTTAAATTTAAATTTGAATTCAAAATTTCCTTTTTATGAAAGGACTTCGGCTTTTTATGACCAGTTTGAATTTTGGTTTGGTCGTTACTCGGGCTTACTGTAGGGTGTTCATCGCCTTCTTGGGCCACTCCTACGTGTGTTTGCGCGGGCATAACAGTTTCCTCGCGCTCCTTTATTTCCGGGTTTTCCAGAGCTTGTTGTTCACTGCGATCGGTGGTCCTGGTACGCGTGAATTTGCAGATTTTCTGCTTTATTGTTTCCTTTTTTGTCCCGGCTGTAAGCGCCTTTGACTTCTTGGAGGCGGTAGTGTCCTGCTCTCCACTGTTTATATTCTTGATGAACGTGTCTCTTTTCTTCTTAATCGCACTGTTCATCTTTACCTCGATCTTGGCGTAGTTCGCCAGTGTTCTGAGGTCTTTGCTGTTCAATGTCTTCAGTCCAACGGCGATTGCACCTTTGCTGGCAGCTGTCCTGGGGTTAATGTGATGGGCCCCATAGACTTCGCTCAGCAAGAAGCCGGTTTCGAACTGGATTGAAGAGTTGTACTTCTTCTTAAGTTCTACTGCAATGAATCGGATGTATGCATAATCCATTGCGTATTCCCTTGCACTATACTTCGCTACTGCTCGTATGTGTTTACTGAGCGTCTTGAGCAAGTCAGGCTTTATAATTGGGGGACTCTTCTCGAAATGTAGTGTGTCAGTTGGTGGGTCGGTGAGCACCGCGGAACTTATTTGGTTAATGGATTTGTTCTTGCTCGCGCGAGTGACTGCCGTTCCCTTGCATTTCTTAGCGTCGGATAAGGTGGGGTCCTCGGCTACATTTTCCTCTTCTTTGTTGTCTCTGCCTTGCACTATAGCAGGGTTAGTGGCAGCTTCTTTCTTTGCCAAACTCCTCAAGTGTGTTTTCTCGAGGGTAGTGAGGTGGGCGCTGTGAAGATGCTGCCTTCCTGCTCTCAGAACATACGCTAAACTAACGTGTCTCAAGTTATACACGTTGTTGATGATGTACTGGGTCTCGGATCTGAGACTCGTGGAAAAGCGTCGGCAGAGTTCCTCGGACAAAGACCTGAGGTAAAAAAAGTCTACAGCGTAGTCTTTGGGCTTATACTGGCACTTAGTGCTCGCATTCGCCCGCAATGTTTTAAGTAGATTTTTTTCAAAATTTAACATTTCTCGGGATATAGATATAGATTTTCAATTCTTTTTACTCTGCTTAAGGCTACAAATGAAAGACCTGAACAGAATTCCTTATTCCCAATATTTATTGCTGCACTATTATATGTCATCCCTTGACTTTTGTGTATAGTCGAAGAATATCCATAATTAATGGGAAATTGGCAGCGGGATTTTTTATAATCTTTTTCATATCTTACGGTAATTCTATATATTGGGAATAAAGTTTTTGTTCTTTTGTTTTTGGTTTCCTTTTAATTTGGAAAATCTACCAATAATTTTTCTATTAAAGGATCTTTATTTAAAGGAAATTTCCAAAAGTAATCCTTTATATATACCAATGATCCATTTGCCAATCCCAAACCAACACATATGTTGGAAGTTAAAAATATTTGCATATTCTTTGTTATATAAATGGTAAAAGGTAAATTTCCCAAATAATGTTTATCCTCAAATTTTAAACTTTCGTTTGAATCATCAGCCTTTAATGAGAATATTTCATTTGTTGTATTTATTAGTTTTTCATAATTATAAATGTTTGACTCATCATTTGTTGGAAAGATTCTTRGAATTGGAAWTATTAATGAAATTGATTGGAATTTATTAAAATCAAGATTTGTTTATAATAAAGACTTAATACCAGAGGATATTCCAAGAATCTTTCCAACAAATGATAAGTCAAACACTTATAATTATGAAAAACTAATAAATACAAAAAATGAAATATTCGCATTAAAGGCTGATGATTCAAACGAAAGTTTAAAATTTGAGGATAAACATTATTTGGGAAATTTACCTTATACCATTTATATAACAAAGAATATGCCAATATTTTTTAACTTCCAACATATGTGTTGGTTTGGGATTGGCCAATGGATCATTGGGATATATAAAGGATTACGTTTGGAAATTTCCTTTAAATAAAGATCCTTTAATAGAAATATTATTGGTAGATTTTCCAGATTTAAAGGGAACCAAAAACAAAAGAAAAAAACTTTATTCCCAATATATAGAATTACCGTAAGATATGAGAAAGATTATAAAAAATCCCGCTGCCAATTTCCCATTAATTATGGATATTCTTCGACTATACACAAAAGTCAAGGAATGACATATAATAGTGCAGCAATAAATATTGGGAATAAGGAATTCTGTTCAGGTCTTTCATTTGTAGCCTTAAGCAGAGTAAAAAGAATTTAAAATCTATATCTATATCCATTTAGTTTTGAAAGATTATCTTCCGTAAAAGACACAAAAATTATAATGAAAAATTAAAGGAAGAGGAGAGACTTACTAACTTAGCAAATATAAATAAAATATAAAAATAATAATTCAAGAACTTTTATTATTTTTAACAAATTTTACATAATTTTTATGTTTAATTATAATTAAATAAAATAATTTTTAAAATGTTATTTTTTTTAATATACCTATCAAAAATATTTCATATTTTAAATAGTACTTTTCTAATAACACTTTTCTGTTATTTTAATTTTTAAATTATTTATAATTATCTATAATTTCGTATAAATATAGAATCATATAAAATATAAATATTCAAGAACTGAAGTACAATTTTAAAATATTTTCCTCATATTCTTTTTGACAGGTATATTTTACAGATTATTTCATTTTAAATTAAGTACCGAAGGGGTGAACATAGTATTAGAACTTCCTGGTTAGCTTTGCCTGTTTTTTTAGTTAAAAATTATGTAAATACTTTAAAACAGATCCCATATTTTATGATGTTAAAATAATTAATTTAATATATATTTAAAACCGATTAACAACCAATAAAATAAATTTTCTGTTTACTTCAACTTCACATTGAAAATTTTCATATTATTGAACAATGACGTTTTCATTATTTGAATGTTAAATATATATACTAAATATATAATAGATATTTAGACGTGTCTATGCTTCGCGCTTATTAATCTTGATTACGGTTTATACTTTTAGTAATTTCTGGATCTTGTTGTTTTACGCCAATAGAATGCCTGCCCGCTATCCTCTTTGTCCATATAACTGCCCCAAAGTTTCCTTTACAATTGGGGCAGTCGACGGGGCTTATAGCGGCGTCTTCCACATTTCTTTTGTGGGATGTTGTTGTGTAGAATTTGGGGGATGGTCAGACCCCCAAGTAATGAGACCAATCTCCAAAGTCCTTTAACACACCTACAGATCATCGTGACAAATATATCACTCACTGGAGGTGTGTATTAACATTTTCTGATTTTTCGAAAGTTAAAATTTCAAAAAAAAATTTATGTTTATGGCAAAGGGAGAGACATATATATCTAAAAATCCATAGAGATTATATATAGCAAGTAAATATCATGTATATATTTCAAATTTCCAATTATAATCGATTTAAAAAAAATTATGCCTGTATTACATTACAAATGACGTAGTTTTATACATAGGTGGTTTTATTGTATATTTTAAAACGTGTGTTTGATTTTCAGACAACATTAGTGTATATTCAATAGAGTTTGGTAACATTAAATTTTAAATATGGATTAAAATGAAACAGATCATGACAGATGTATTCTAAGTTGCAAATATACAAAATATTACAGTTTATAAAAATATTTAACATATTCCAAATCCAAATTGTAATGTTATTCAGTTGAAAATTTATTGTTTGAAATTTAAATTTAAATTTAAAATTTGAAAAACAATAAATATTTATTACACTGCCTTGTGTTTATTGCACGTAAAAAGTTAAAAACATATGTTTAATTTATTAAATACACAAGTATTCTGTTTTATTTATTATATTATTGTTAAAAATTCCGGTATTGAAGCATGATACCGGTAATGAAAAAATTGCCAAATTACCGCTGGAATCTCTAATCTGAACCCATAGAAATTGAAATTATCACATTTAACTTATTTTCAGACAATAATAATCAAATTATTTATTGACAATTTTCAAAATTAATCGTAGCTATAAAGTTTACCAGGTTGTTGTTGATACATTAAAACAGCTGCAGATCCTTTTAAATTTTCTAAATAAAGAATAAATATTTCAAAATTACCAATATATAAAAATAAACTGTGTTTTCAAAATTTTATGGGGCTGAGAAGAATCGAGCCAACATTTTCCATGATTATATTCCTATCTTACAATTCGGGAATAGCATCTAACAGATTTTAATAACATTCTTTTATCAAAATTAAAGCTTCTTTCAGATTTCTCTTCGATATAGCTCTTTTAGCCCGTACCAATTGGAGTTGCAACGGTAATACTTGTACCATACTCAATACTGGAATTTTAACCAGAGGTGTCAACTTCCGCCCGACCGACACTTTTTCGACCCGATCGGGTCGGAACCGGCCGGAAGGACATTGAAAAATTCCAATTTTCTGATCCAAAAGGGCATGTCTTCTTTTTTTGATATAAAATCACTTTTGATACAATAATATAGCCTAATTAAATCCACAATTTAACAAAAACCCCAAACCAATCGGTTTAGTGTCATTATAAGGTTTATATGTTGAATTCAAAATTACATAAAAATAAATAATAATTTTAAATGATTTTTGTGTCATTTATCTGTTAAAAATTAAACATATATAGGAGTATTTTATATTATAGGTCTTGAAAGCACTTTAAATGGAACAAATTCGTTCGATAATACTAAGGCTATTTTGATATATTATATACAAGGGTATATATTCAATATGAAAATAACAAAATATTCGCGATTTTGTGGTTGGAAATTAATTATGGTCTTTGATTACATGTCAAAATTTTGTATTACAAATATATTTAGTAAATTCAATTTACATGAGCGATCGGAAAGGAAAACTCTTCCGACCGACCCGACGTCGGAGTCGGGAAAATTTTTTTCCATTTTTGGCACCTCTGATTTTAAAAATAATATAATAAACAAAACAGAATACATGTGCATTTAATAACTTAAAAATATGTTTTAAACATTTTACGTGCAATAAACACAGGGTAACGAAATAAATGTTTATTGTTTTACAAATTTTGAATTTAAATTTCAAACAGTAAATTTTCAACTGAATAACATTACAATCTGGATTTGGATTATGTCAAATATTTTTATAAACTGTAATATATTGAATATTTGCAACTTTGAATTAGAGTTTCTCCTCGACTCGGCTCGAGGCGAGTACTCGCTCCGAGTTGAGACAAAATGCAACTCGAACTCGACTCGAATTAGAGGTCGAGCTAAGTATGCAAAATATTCTGTACAAACTTGTAGATTTAACACTAAAATATAGCAACTGGTTACAACAAAATTTTGGTTAAAACAATAAAAAGCAGCAAAATTGTAATTTTGAATGATATTTTAGTAAAATTTCATATTTTTGGGATTTTTCGAATTTACATTTTGACGGTTGTTTTATTTATTATCCTGTTTTCTTTATTTTTACAATTTTATTTGGAAAATAACTCGCTCGAAATACTCGACTCGGTATAAAATCACAGACTCGAAACTCGAGTAATTTAACAACTCGGAACTCGTAGAACTATACACTCAATGGTCTCGTCACAATCAAAAAATTTCTTATTGCAAACGTTACATTGTAAAATTTTGCTTCTTTTTTGTACTTTACCAAACGTAGGAAATCTTTTTTGTTTTTTGATTCTTGTAGAAATGAGCGTCCATGTTATTCCCTATTTGTATATGGTTAGATGTTACGCGGTTTTCCTTTTCATCGATCAATAGTTTTGTTTTTCACTGAATTTATCCATTTTATTGAAATTTTCTAATAACACATTTTGGGAAAATTCGCCAATATAGCTATTAAATATCCCCGTTACTTCGTTTATTTTCTCTAAATAAATCTTTTTATCAATTTCCCCCTTTTCGAAATCGTATAGTTGTAATCTTGTGAACAATTTGTTTTATCAACTGTTTCTTTTCCTCTAATCATGATATCAATCTTTGTATTTTGATAAACAGAAGTAAATATTTCATTTGGTTTTCCTATTTTAACTATCAAGTCTGAACTAGAGGTGAGAATTATCAGCCCGCCCGCCCGAAACCGAACCGCGCGGTTCGGTTTCGGGCGGTGAAGGGGTCATTTTTCGAAATAATTCTCATTAACAGATGACTTATCTTTTTTGAAAGAAATTTCCAAAACAAATATGATTTTCTATTTTCTTAGCATTTAAACTATATTCTCAACAAGTTTGGGTAAATTTTAAGGTAA
Organism: Mikrocytos mackini; assembly: GCA_030180075.1. Classification (NCBI taxonomy): domain Eukaryota; phylum Endomyxa; class Ascetosporea; order Mikrocytida; family Mikrocytiidae; genus Mikrocytos; species Mikrocytos mackini. The sequence goes on along the minus strand of JASNJN010000257.1, from coordinate 25,070 downwards.
TAGTCGTTTTTAATTGTATATTTTACATGATTTTTCTTTATAAATATTTTTTAAAAAATTAAAATTTTTCAGATTTTCACTGAAAATAAAACGGTTAAGAAACATGAAACCGCCCGCCCGTTTTGCGGCGCGGTTCGGGCGGTTCTCAAAAAATGGCTAAATTCTCACCTCTAGTCTGAACTACTCATCTGGCCTTTGTGATCTTCTGCTTTATTTGCTGAATTATCGGTTTTTAATTTATTATGATAATTTTCATGTGCGATGAGGTTGTGTAAATGAACGAAATGTATGTGACGACAAATCTGCTTTCTTTGGAAATTGTTTTTGCAAGTGCAACTGTAACAGTAATAACAAATTATACACTGTATACAAAATATTTCAGTGTTATCTTTACTGCACATCTCCTCATAAACAACAGTTATGTTTCCCAATGTCACCATACAATTGTTCTCTGAAAATATTATATTTTCAACGCACATATATGTCGCTTCTTTGTGAAACTTATTAGAAAATTTTTCTCGGTAATTAGTAAACTCATAATTATCCACATTTTTTAATTTAAAAAGATGTGCTTCCATGTGTTTTGAGTATTGTACTAGCTTCACAAACAGACCGTCTAACCTAGCATTGGTCTTTTTCTCCAAGTACTTATATTTTAATTTCCATGGTATGTTTCCACATAAGAAGTTGTATTCACTAAACAATCGATGCAAAAACATATGGCCCATTTTTTAAAATGTGCCAGAAAGTTGCGTCTGAAGTATTCATGGAATGATTTGCTTACTCCTTTTAGAAATTCCATAAATATGCCTAGTTTTCTTATAAAAGTTCCTTTATCTCTTTCTAGCTGCATAAGTATAAAATGCTTTTTAATAGAATGCCTTTTAGCTTTATCTTTTATTAAAGAACTTAAATTCTTTGTGATGGTCTTATTGAAGTGATATGTGCACCCCAACCAGGATGCATCAGAACCGAAAGCTTTGATCCACCCATTGAAGAAACCAGGGAACAAGTCGGTAACAACGTAAGTTGTTACTATTTCCTTACTTGTCAATCTTATATAATCTCTTAAAACGCGCTCTATTATTTTACTATTATCAGAGTTTGAGATGATGTAAAGAACTGGTATTCCGTTGAAAGAATCATCAACCACAAAAAGAGTAGTTAGGAGAAACTTATATCTGTTCGTCCCATGCGTGCTGTCGATTAAAATTAGTGTATGTTTGTATTTTCCAGTATGTCCAATTGGTATGAACTTGAGAACGCAAACACAAAATCTTCTTTGTCTGTAATATTATAACAACATTCCATGCTTTGTAACTTTAATGATATAACAATTACAGTTGCGTTCTTTATATAATAGCTAATTAGTTGTAGGAAATAATATTGGTCTTCTTTGTATGGCGTCGCTTCATTTGAGTAAGAATATCTAAGAAAACGAAGATAATTTAAAGTTAGATAATCCTTCTCATTAATATTCTTTGAATCAAACCCGTCCATGTAGTGTTTATAAATTGTACAAAGTGGTATTCCAATATCAATTTTATCAATCAACACTTGTTTAAATGTCTTACTAAATTTTAAATAATTAAAATCTAATATATGGCTGTGTATTTTACAATATTCTATTCTACATGTATTATTAAGCAATACCGTAAAAGTAATATAAGCTGGACATGGGGCGATTAAATCTAGATCTATCTCGGCATGCGTTCTTTCATTTTCAGTCTGATATATTTGGTTTGTGGTTTTATATCTTCTTTTACAAATTGTGTGCTGTTTGCACTTGTAATAAATTTTTGAATGTGCCTTTGTTTTTTTTTACTCCCTGTAGTTTTGGTGTACTGTATTGGCTCAACGAACAAGAAGGAATCCAACCATACACGAGCCTCTTTAACGTTTTTAAAACATTTGGCTTCTATTGGGTATTTCTCTTTTGTTAAATCCGGGGCACCTTTATTGACAGATGTTCTTTCTATTTCGAAGTTAGGCTGGCCCCGGATTGAAACTAAATCTCTCTTTGTATCACTTCTTTGTGTGTTTAGAGAATGTCGTATTTTTGCTCCTGTTGGTTTGGTTAAGTCAGTGTCTGGGGAAAGTTCTGCGTTTGTAGAAGGGCCTGTGTCTTTAGAAGGGGTTATGTCTGTAGAAGGGGCTGTGTAGATGATCTCAGAATAGCTCGGTAGGCCTGTGGTAGCGCGTTCTCTGAATACTTCCTGTTGTTTTATCACTACTTGCTCCGCAAAGGCATATAAATAACTAGCCTCGTTTATTAGATCATCTTTAGTTTCCATTGTCCAATTGTAGTGATATGAAGCTTTATAAGAACGTGTAGTCTTGAAAACAAAATTTTATTAAATTTTAAAGTTTGAAATTTTTGGAAACAGCCTTAATCTTTATATAACACAAAGAAATGGAACATTCTCGGTTGAACTCTTTAAAACACACACGATAGCAAGGCAGATCTGGCATATTGAATTCTAAACTCTCAATAAAAAGGAAAAAATTCCTACAAAATACGAATGGCCCTATTGACAATGTCTATTTTCATCTATAAAAAACGAATGGTGGATTTTAAATACAAGTAAAACCACGGGGAAACGTTTTAACCATAGAGTTCGGTTAAAAAGAGGGATAAATCCAATTTACAGGTATTTCAAAATTATATTGTAATTTGACTAACACTAGAATGTTGCCCACCTAAAGAACTTAACAAAACAATGTATTGGCGATTGATTTGGGGTAAATTCAATATTTTCACGATCCTGTATCATTTTCAGAGCCCCAGAAGCACTTAAACAGTAAAATATTTTTAATTAAATTGGACCAAACCCCCTAAAAATCGGCTAAGAATGGCGTGATTAAGTCTTGAAATTGGCTAAACCTTCGTAGTTTACTGTATTTCCAATAAACTAACAATCTAATTATCTTATTGAAATGTTCTTTTGGGAAAATAAGCAAATAAATAATAAATGCATTTTTAGTTTAGTCCAACATCATCATTATTTATTTTAACACAAAGAAGAAAACCAAAATTATAATGGCAACTATCACTAATATAGACGCCAGTAATGTTTTCATTGAATTTTCAGACTCCACGAGATTTGGTATATTGACAAAGTTCACATTGGTTTCTCCACATCCACCAATCAATGCTCTTGTTGATTTATCTACTCCCATTCCTGTAAGTCTAACTTCTATCGTGTATTCTGCTCCCACTTCAGTTCCTCCTTCCACGTTAAACAGAAGGTTACTTCCATCCTGTCTCGATAGCCCGCTTATCTTTCCAATCTTGTCATCACCACGGTAAAGGTTTTCTCCAGTTTTAAGGTTAATAATGTTGACTTCGAACTGTGTCTCATTGCAGAGGATTCCCGTAGTTCCCTTACTCTTTACCGAATTTCCAATTGACCCGCTTATTGCTTTGTATCCGGCACATTTAATCGAACAGGGCTGCGTGTTGCTGTTCTTCATCGGTATGGGGCTAGTTCCGTTGCATGATAGGAAGCTGTCTTCACTCGCCTGGTCTGCAACTTTCAATGAGATGTCTAGCCCGCCAAAGTGTTCTGGGTTTCCAATTGTGCAAAGTTTGTAAAATTCTATTTTCACCTCACTTTTCGTTACGCGCTCACTCAGAGTGAATTCCCTTGTTATTCTGTTCTTATGCACTTCCCCGCTCTTGGTAAAGTAGACGTCGGCGTTCTTACGTTCTGGATACAGAGAAGTCGTGTTAGCTACACAATCCCCTCCGTCTATCGAACGAAGACACCCAATTTGGATGACGCACTTAAACCGCTGGCCAGGAACTATTATGAGGTTTGCAAGATCATAGCTGTCATTGGAGGCTTTCGAGTAACATCCGATGAGTTTCGTGTCTCGTTCAACAGGGCAATCCTTTATGGTCCAATTCCCAAGGTTTTGCAAACTTCTGATAAGCGCATCGCCCCTTATAAGAGAAAACAACTGGATTACAAGTATTAGTGGAATAAGTTTCATTTGTAGAAGGTAGTTTCTATTTTAGAACAATCGTTTTTTGGCTGTGGAAATATGAACAAAGCCAACAAATACTTATCTAGCTAGTTAAATCCTACGTGGAGGGTGTAGAGAAGGTTAAAGTTGTACAAGGGAATGCGGGTTATATTATTGAAACAGATGATTTAAAACATAGTTTGGGAATAAAAGATTGACAGTGTTGAACAAACATCACAAATTATTTACAATATGAGAACACCGTATAAGTGGCAATCAAGGATATTTTTGAATAGTTCATCTATTTACTGCCCGTCGAAAAGTAAAAATACTTTGCAAAATAGACACAATGTTTAGAACGACAACAATCTTATTTTTGGTTTTTATACGTTCTTATGCACAAGTGAACGAGGAGAACATAGAAGAATTCAATACAATGATTACCGGCAGGTCGTTTTCATTGTTCAAGAACTTGATTCAGTATAGGATAATGAAGTTGATTAAAGGCGAAATACAGAAACAGTTTCCACCATTCGTCGATGTTGAAGAAATTAAATCGGATTATACTTCCTATGTGCGCTCTAGCAACGATATAACAAGCTTATTCACTGCAATAGATAAGTTTGAATTCTGTGCGTACACATACAAGCCATGGAAACTTAACACTTTGAAATGTTTGATACGCAAAAGATTAAAGGTTTCGCTTTCCAACGATTTCTGTTCCAATTATGGCTTAAAGTCATTCAAAAACCAAATTGTGATAGCTAGATTGAAAAAGAAAACAAATAGAAACTTTAGTGTTCCTGTCTTGATACTTGAATACCTACCAAACAACTGTGTGAAGATAATTATCCTGTATAGGAAACCGCGACTAATGATTTTATCTGAAACGAAGAAACAGGGGAAGTGCTACTTCAATGGAGTTGAGTTAAGTAGTTTTGCAGTAAAAGTAGAAGCATTTTAACTTTGTTCAGATCTTACGTGTGGATGTATTGATTTATTGAATGGCTGGAATTTAACATGCAGTTTTTTGAATTTTTTATTAGTCAGAATTACTTGCTAGTGATACGTTCGTTGAGTTGTGAATCTGCTCTTACTTCCTAGATAAACAAAAGGCTATATAAAAAGAAAGTAAGAATAATGTGTTAATCTGAATTAGACTATTCGAGAAATGAAAACTATAAACAGCGAGTTTGAAAGATTAATACTAAAAGGGAGTCAAAGTATGTTTCCCACTAATCCCAAAATAGAAAATATTAAAAACAGTGATAATTTTAAATAAAATAAAAATTCCTAAAATGATTTAACATAAATTTTTAACTTCAATAAACAACACTCATCTTCATTTAAAATTCAACTTCTATGGCATTTGATATATTTAATTTTAGAACAATTTCCAGACGATTATAAACCCAACGAGCAGCAATAAAATAGTACAGTTTGTCATACATTCCCCAACACTTCCTCCATCATCAATACCTTTTGTTTTCATCGCATTGTAGTCTATTTCTTCAGACGCAATGTTCATATTTCTATGCATATCGTCGACTAGCCTATCCTGAGTATCAAGCTCCTCTGATATGGCTTTATTTGCTCCTCCAAGCTTCAAAACAGCTTTATTCATGCTTTCGATGTGAACATCTCTAACTTCATTGTAATCCTCGTGATGTTTGTTAAAATCGTCTTCTCTCAAATTCTTGGTCTCGTCTGTTTCGTTGAACTTCCGTATGTTAGATGAGTACATTTTTGTTTTTTAAAATTTTAAATTAAATTTACCTAACTTTGTTCCTAGCACAACATAGAACTTGATTGATTACCAGCTTCTTTCAATACTTCTATTATACTTACTATATTAGCTATCTAAAATATAGATACTTATTTACTCGTAAAACAAACTAATCAACACAACGGCTGTAAACACCTTCATTATGATAGGCTGTTTCATAAAAATAGACAGGTGCCCCAAATAAGGGAAGTTTCCTATCACACGTGCGATTATTCTGTCCGAAGACATGTGTTTCTGGTTTTTATTGTACAAAAACCTATCGTCCTCCGCGTTGTTGTCTCCCTTTGTCCTTACATACACCCCTTTCTTAGTGTGGATCACTTTTATTATCCTATGCACAACGGGTATCACATCTGAGCTGTTCACTCTGAAGCAAACTTGGTCTCCAATCACGAAATCTCTTCTGTTGTTGTTCAAATGTATTATGTCCCCTCTGAAATATGCAGGCTCCATAGAACCTGTTAATACTACCGCTAGTGGTACTTCGTTGTTGAAAACCAAAGTGTATATCTTCCAGACGATCACGATCACAGCATACGACATGGCGTTTCTAGATGCTTTATTAACATAAAACTGGAGTTTCGACGACTTCCAGTTCTCATAAAGGTAGTTCAACATTTCTTTGTTTTGAAAGTTTGAAAATTAAAATCTGAATTTATCAAAACAGGTGGATATTAAATTTTCATATAGAACTACAATGGCATGCTTAGTATGCTACAAACAAACTTACCTCTTCTTAAAAAAAATTTTAACCCTTCTATGATTATAAATTCAAAACACAAGTCCTGAAAGCTGAACACTATTAACATTAATTACAGCCAACCATTTACGCGAAGAAAGTTTTAATTGTATGCCCAAGGGCCAACAGAACAAAAGGAATACTGTATACCGTCCTTCCTCTGAAGTTGACTTCATTACCCCCGACAGTACAAATCTTATATGGCGAGTTTGTGATCTGATTTCCTACAGCCGCGTAATTTGGAATCCCGTCGCTAATTATAGCCTTGATAAAGTTGCACCCTTGTCTGTTCCCAGCTTCGTACTGGAACTCGATCAGGTTCTTTGAAGCACTATCCGCAGAATTTGACAAATAGGAGTTCTTTGCGAAGTCTCCGTACTCCAAGTTCGAATCTTCCGTCAGCTTAACGTCGAACTCAAACGGAGAAGCGGGGATTATCCTTCCTTCCTGAGCTTTGGGCTCTATCTTACAGTCCATCTTGGCTCTGAATCTTACGTAGTTGAAAGGACAGACCATTGTAGACTGGGTACCAATCAAAGGAGGGTAAACAATCTGCACATCACCGCCATGAATCAGAGGATCTGTTCCCAACTCCTTGTACTTTACTTGCAAGTTGACAGTTGTTTCTTTGTCAGCTAAGTCTTTTATATCTCTGTCTGCTTCATAGAAGAAATGGAAGCTCGAAGTCTCTGCTTTATCAAAGTCCTTCACAATACCTCTGCTTGCTTTAAAGGAGAACAGCCTCGAATGACAGTTCTCGTCAGATATCTTAGCGTTGTTTTTATTCCTACAGAAAATTGTGCATCTTAGTTTATCGCCAGGGAGGACAACTAACGTAGCTGTAGTCCAAACGTCCGTGGAACTAGCTCCCTTACCAATTGGAATTTTCCGCCCGAAGCACTGTAAATAGGTTTTAGTTGTGTCTGGACAAACGTACTTGAAGGGCGGGATATTGAAACAAAAACTGTTATTTCCATCTGTGTTGAAGTATGGTAAAAGGGAAAATAGAAGTGCCGAGAGTAAAGCTTGTTTCATTGATTTGGAAGTGAAATGATTATTTTCAAAGGTTAATATTTGCGGGAATATAAATTTATTTTCAAACAGAACTGTTATAGAACGAAAATATAATAGGAATATATTTAAATAACCCTGTATGATTTATGGTATAAGTGAAATATCTCCACAGTGTTTGTGAGGTTAATAAAGGTGTCAAACCGTTTTGATCAATCATAAATGTAAATAAATGTTGGATATTTTAAATTAAGTTTATTCTGAACCTTTTAGGTAAACGTGAAAATGTTCTATGTTTATGTTGTAAATGTTTTGAGATTTTTCTTTGTGTAATAAATTTCATTATATAAGAAACTAGGCCAACTTAGCACGAGAAACGTTATGACCAGGCTGGTATTTTACTAAAACACCCGGATATCATTTAGTAGAAGAATGAAAACATTACGTCATTGATAGACATAAAAATTTGAAGAATGAAACCATCTTACGAACAACAAGACAACCAAAACCGTGTTGCTAGATTATATATACAGGCTTCAAACCCCGAATCCACACTCGACATACAAGACGTACCCATCAAACGAAGCAAGAGGTCCGGCAAATTTTCTTCATCTTTTTTAGACAAGCAACTCATCATCCACAAAATAATAACAACCAAAGACACAACAGCTTTTATGAATGTGCTTTTATCTCCTGACCTACAAATACAGAATCTAGCTTTAAAACCCATTCGGTTTCTAGCACACACTTTTAAAACGCTTCCGATCTCCGATATTATAAACAACTACCTCGTCAAGTTTCCGTTCGCGTTGAAATCAAAGTTCATGGAAAGAATCGCACTTATAAAATCTATTCCCGAACAACGAGTAGACGAGTTATTTGATTTACTATACCAGAAATACAAACTTTCTTATATCTTATCCATTTATAAACTGTGTAGCCCAAAGAAAATAATTGAGAATCTACCTCTCTTATTTAGTTTACCTATTTACAAAAATAGGATCTTAAAAGACGTACATAAGCAAAACCCAGGCTTCCTAACCATGTATATCAAACAATTGCAACAAGAAAATACCTTAAACAATCGAAATATATACCGGTATATTCCATCTAGACTCAACATAACAATATTTAAGGCAAATCACACTATTCTACTTTCAGATGTATGCGGAAACCCCTGACCAGTTATTACAAATTTGATGATGTTGACCACAAAGTCTTGAGTATACTTACCAAAGATCACGGAGATTTTCTTATCAACAACAAACATCATTTTATAAACTATCCATTTTACATATACTTGGAGTTAGGGTTTCCAAAGGAGGTTATCGATTACTATATTAAAAAAAGTATCAAAAACCATGTAACGTTACTTATATTACATCTACATATCGTGATAATGTCAAAAATAAAGAAAAAATTATAGAATACTTGCTTAATTACATGGAAAAAACGACTGCAAATTAAACTTCGAAAATATTGGCGGTTTTGATAAAGCACAGATTTTTAATCACAACAACAAATCATAGATGTATAGGCTTAATAAACTTGGACTTCTGACCGGATCTACAAACGAGTGTTTCCTATCTTACGAGAAGCACATCAATACCAAATTAGAAACTCTAACACCAACTTTATTTTTAAAGAATGAAGTAAATACGGACATTATTTTGAAAATGTGCTCATTGAACACTGAAAGCTCATTTGATGATTTTATCGAGATAGTATACAGTAGATTTCGTTATGAAAAAGAGGCAGATTGGCTTCATTTGTTGGAAATAGGAATAGCTAAATTTATCAACAACTCGAATGGTTATAGATATTATTATATAGAGCAACATTCTCAACTCGATTCCTATCCAAGCCAAACATACAAAGAACCTATTTTGGTAATAAAACAAACTACTTTAAGAAAACTTGATGAAATGATAAGAAGATCGTTTTGCAAAAGCAAACAGAATCCAAAATCATTAGAAAAATGGGCTTATTTTGACACTGTGTGTTATTTTGTTATTCATCTACTAAATTATTGCAAAAACAATGACATATCTTTTGAGTTGTATGGAAATGCAATCTGTCATTCCAATATAAACAGAATGAACGGATATAACTTAGAGGACTATAAAATTTCACTATATCTCGACTTGCTACACAAAGAATTAACCATACTTGAAGAAGAACTAAAAATTAATGGTGAACATGGAGTATCATTCTCAAATGCGATGGGAATTATCAACAAAGTTATGAAGTACAACAAAATCCAAGGAAGTAATGGGAATATTGAAATTAAACAGAGTCTGGTTGATTATATTAATGACGAGTTCTATATCGATGACAGGAAAACATTTAAACAATATGAAAACAATACTCAAGGAATTCAATATTGATATATTCACAGAAAAGAGAATAAGAAATTTTGCAAAAAGTTTGTCAATTATGGAAAAAAGTAACATCGAACAAAGAAAAGATATGTTCACTAAAATATTAAAGTTGAATTTCAATAACATTAAACACTTTAAGAATTCAATTACTATTAATTTCTTTAATTTCCCCCAAGATGTGAAAAAGAAAATAGTTTTTGAAATAGGGCATCCTTTTGTTAAACAAATTATGAGAGAATTCAAACATTTGTCGAAGAAGTAAATACAGACAAACCGAAGGAAGAACCAAACGGTATCAACAATTTAATTTCTGCAGTTGATTTCTTATCCTATACAGACAGTTTTCCTACCATGGCAAAGCAATTATTTTCTATGTTGAATTTTAAAAGGGGCGATACATAATGGAACGAGCTTACTCGTGTCAAAAAGCACTTATTAACGTTGATAGGAAACTATTATTTCCCTAGCAATGTGATTGAGTGTTTAAAAGACGACTATCCCAAAGAGCTTAAGATGGAAAGTTTTGTTATACTAAGGAATTTATTAACCAGGATAGATCCTGTTAAAACAGAACAATTATTGTCTAGGATACTAAAACAAAACGAATTCAGTCTCATATTCATACAGTTTTCCTTTAATTTTAATCACGATGAAGCAATCGAAATATTACAAAATCTAACCAAATCGCAAAGTACCAACAAACAAAAAATTAACACAATAATGTCCCTCATTTCCCGCTTAAAGACAACTATCAGTGATCGAATATTTAATCTCTTACTTGTAATGCTAGATAAACTTGAATATGAAATCTTTGAAAACACAAAAGAACTTAGAGATGTTAAATATCTCCCTGTAAAATACAAAAAAGATACATGGAAGTTTTTATAAACAAAATAATGAAACATACTATAAACTTAGTCTCAAGTAATTTCTACAATGAATTAGTAGCAAATTTTAAGTATTTGTCAAAGGAACAAAAATACATTCTAATTGAAGATGAAATGCTAAATGGGTTGTTTGGGCGTGAAAATATAAGCGACGTACTTAAAGGCCATTTAAAGATTTTAAAACTTGAGTTGAAGGAAATTAACCGCGTCGAAACCGCAAAAGAGTTTTTTCTCGAATATATAGGAATGTTAAACTATGTGCCTTCTGAGTTAGTAATGGATGTCTTTTTGTTGGAACGGATGACTTATATAATAAAGCAAACCTCACACAAAGTATACAAAGAACTATTAATAGGGGGAATATGCCTAAGTTCAGCATAAACGAGAAAATTCGTATTATCGAATTCTTTAAAGAAGGATGGAAGAAGCACGAAATTCCATTCTTTGGTATGAAGACAGAAGTTACTAAATTGGAGTTACTTCGTGTTTTAGTTTCACACTACAATGGAAAAGACATTCCAGAATTAGCCAAAGAATTGATAAACATATATAGGATGTTTATAAAATCCGGATTTGGATTAGGCGAATTTAATATCTCACTGGGTCGCTTATTGACTGCATTCGCGTCACATAACAGATACGTAGACGTAAGATATTACCTTTTGAACACATTTTGAAAGTATGATCGATAGAAATGAAGCAATTGACGAAGATATACTTTATCTATTCATGGAACTGTTTCACTTTTATAAATAGGGGCGGCAAATATGTGATTTGGTACAAATCATATATTTTTATCAAATTTCTGGAAAATTTTCATCCATAATTATCCCGATTTTATGAAATTCATATTTTTTATCCTTTTGAAATTTCAAAATTATTATGAGATTTTAACCAAAATCATATATCGTCATATATTTTGCGATTTTTTGTCATATATTTTCCGCCTCCTAGTTATAAAGTACAAACTATAGGATCCATACTTGACATTGACAACGAAACGAAAATCTTTGAGAAAACATTAGAGCTATTATATGGGGGAAAGAATGATTCTTAAAAATCCATAATAAATAGCCATATCTTTCGAAGTTGAGAGAAATACTTATTAACCTAAACACCAAATGGAAACAACAAGTAAGTAATAAAATAATTGAATGGTCTCCTTTAATCAATACAGTGGTCCCTCGTTAAAAGCACACTTTATAAAATCACACCTCTTTAATGTCACCAAAAAACAGGGGGTCCGCCACTATAATTTCCATAAATGTGATATTAAAAAGTTTGCCAAAAACCCGAATCTGAAAATGGGCCAAATGTCAACACCTATGTTATGTACCCCCAAAAAAGTTATGATATAACAAAAGTATATCCAAAATGCTGATCTTTTCTTGGATTCTGCTATATGTAATCGATAGACGGATTTAAGCCACCATTCAAATTTCACCTGGTTAATATCACATAAATTTGAAAAATACCAAAAATGTGCTTTTAACCAGGGATGACTGTAGTTGATTTTTAAAGCTTTTATAAAAGGAAGGTCTAATTTGCACTCTAAATTCAAAATTATATTGGCTATAGAAACTCGTATAAATTAAATCAGTTTTATTTGAAACATATTTAGGGTGTGTTTGAGTGTTCTTTTAACCTCGTATCGTTATTATAATGATTTTGCAATATTTTTTCAAATTTTATCTCTGGAAAAATAAATACAACACGATTATTGTTCACAGGAAAGTACATGTAACGTTGGTTTGGTTTGGTATGGTGCTTTTGTTACTTTGATGGGTGAGGATATGCGTTTTAACGGAGATTTGCGCCGCCACCACGAAATACAAGTTTGAGATCCAATATCTACCTGTAGACCAGATATATATGTCAACCAAGTATATCCAGCTATTATTAGAACGTATAGAAACAGAAATGATGGCGATGGTTAGTTAAAGCATGATAGCCATATAGAAATCTCACTAGCGACAGACAAACTTGCAATATAGACTCTCTACAAACAAAGACATGGAATACTCTATGAAAAGGCGCTTTCTAGGGTAATATTTCTCTGGTGCAATGTGGCATCAATCAAGATAGACATCAAATATGCTCAGAGACAGGACAATGTGATAAGTAGGGGTCGGAAATAGAGTTCCCAATTTTCTCGAACCTAAAATTTATCGAGAAACGGATTTTTGGCCATATTTCCCGGGAAATGAGAAAAAATCCTCGAAATTCTCGAAAATTTTCGAGAATTTTTGATATAAAAAGTCCAGTTCCCGGGATTCGAGAAATCGATTCCCGGGAATTGGGAACTCTAGCCGGAAAATATGTGATTCGGTACAAATCATATATTTTACCAAATTTCTAGAAAATTTTCACCCATAATTACTCCGATTTGAAGGAATTCATATATTTTAATTTATTGACAATTCGAAATTATAATTAGATTTTGGCAAAATCATATATAATCATATATTTGCCGATTTTTTGTCATATATTTTCCGACCCCTAGTGATAAGAGTTGGTTATAGATAGAATATAAGCGAAGCAAAATGAATCCCAAAGCTTGACACAGAATTTAATCGGTTTTATATATTAGGCTAATTTACAAGGATACGATGAATTGAGGAGTATAGATCGAATAAATATGAATATAGGTAAATTTATTTTCAAATAAATAATTTATATTGAGAAACTACAGTGCATTTTAAATAACTAAATAATAATTAGTATGGATATTAACACATTATAAACTAATAAGAAGCTTGTTTCTTTTAATATCATATTTATTTACTTTTACGGGACCGTCCTTTCGGATTCAGTTTTATTTCTATACTAGAGTCTGTCAATGATAACAACTTTTTTTATCTGAGCTCTTTAAAGTTTGTGAATTATTTTGGTTGTTTTTATTATCATTTCTACCAACGATGCGACATGAGGTTGTATTAAGTCTATTAATTTGGCGGGCTTATGAACAACCAAAAATTCAGTAACAGCTTCATATAATTTTGAAACCATATTACACCGAACCTTCTTGTCTTCCAGTACAGATGTTAATTTTTTGTTGCTGTTAGAAGTGTGTTATAGTCGGGGCTAGTTGGCGTTTTCGTCTTCTTAGAATTAAAGAATGCTGTATTATTTTGGATGTTGTTCGCAGGGTTTAAGCGGGTCGGGGCCACTCTGTTGTTTATGGTATTTACTTCTGTTAACTCTCTTTCAAATAAAGGACTAGATTTTAAATTTTCATTTCCCATAGTAGTCAGCTTCTGATTGAAAGGGTTGTATTGTGGTTTTCGTAACCACCTTTTACTTGTGCGTTTGGATATCTCATTTTTATTTTTCAATTTAATAATATGAGTCAGGGTAACTCATACACTTCCGTAAAATTACAGCATTTCTTATTATTTTGATAGGACTCAATATTTGCATGGTTATTAGCATGAGTTTGTATCAGTTCGATGGCACACAAACTTAATGACTCCTTCAAGAAACTTGGAACATCCTTATATTGATTGAAATTAACTCCATGTAATGTATCTTGTTGTCATTATGGCGTTTACTTCTCCGATAATCAACGAAGCTATATAGGTCAAGAATAAACTGTCCCATATCCCGTATTTTAGGAATGAATTTCTTTAAATACCTAAAAAGCGATTCGTTGCGAGATGTTGTTTTCTGTCCATAGTTAATTGTATTTGTCCTATAACAATTAACAAACTCAGCTCTGATTGGATACCATCTATTCATGAAGTACTCATATACACCTCCATTGTAATCTTTTAACAATTTTATATTCTGGTAAAATTGTTGCTCTGTATATGGATAACAAATACTCGTCAATACTTTTATTATATACTCCTTTTCTTTTATATTTATGTTAAATTCGTTTAATTTTAAATTTCTTTGAAATATTTGTATTAGTGAAAAATACAAAGATTTGGATTCCCATTTGGAAAGGGCATGAGTGCCCACAGCCACAAAAAGTGCACACAGCCACAAAAAATGCCCACAGCCACAAAAATGTTTCACAATCAAAAATTTTAAATTTTTATTTATTTTCGAAAAAAATAAAAGTAGCTAGAAAGTTAATTTTAGTATTTAGAATAAATTATTTTTTACCAAGATATTGTTATTATCGTTCCATCGATCAACATTAACATTATTTTGGAATTTCAATAAATTTGTGTTTTATCATAAACTATCCTGTGTATAATACATTTTTTCTATATATAATATCTCTCGCGTATTTATTTATAATTTAAAAATAATTTTGTGGTGATTAATATGATTTTTGCGATTTTGAAAAAAAAAATTGTGGCTGTCGTCATTTTTTGTGGCTGTGAGCACTTTTTGTGGCTGTGAAGAATGGTGCCTTTGGAAAGTACCTAGACAACAAATTTCTTTCCGTGAGATCGAAGTCGGTAAAGTAATTTATCGTTATACTTGTGTTATTTTGCCTGGAAAAGTGATCAAATATTGGTTCCAGGCATTTTATTGATTCATTATGAACTATGAACCAGCAAAACATAACACTGTATCCCTCCTCATTCATTCCAAGCATGGCAAAGAAGGACCAATATTAGTTATTGGTGCCAAATGTGGGGTCAAGAAACACTAACTGACCAAAATCAGCGTAATCGTTTCTCATTAAATCGTCCTGAAAGAATAATGCATTGGCCATTCCCTTTTAATTGTAAAATAGAGCAGGTTTACCAATATTTCCAATTTCTCGAGTGAATCACTAAAACAAACAAATCCTTCGATTTTGTTTACTTGTTGTCTCAATTCTGTGGTTGTATAAAAAGTGTCTGTGATCTTCACAACCTCCATAGCGAGAAGACTCAAATTACCTCTATATTTAACTACATCCGCGGCTTTATTGACAATGTGTTCAGATAAATCCGGCTTTTTGTAGTATAAAGAATATTCATGATTATGAACTGTGTAAAGAGATTCAACAGATAAGCGTCTCTTATCATAATGTATTTTGATTGAATATGGGCAGTATTTTTTCATTGTTGTTTTAACGTTGTAATTGTTTATGCGATGCCCAAATTCACAGCCATATTCAATACTCTGGTATTTAAATATTCGATATTTTGTATTGTATTTGGTTTCGCCATCCTGTTGTATATATTCCTAGAACATTTTCGATCTGTCTATAACTATGCGGGCTTCCTGGTAGAAAGGCAACGCGAATAATTCATGTTTCCACTCATTATAGGATACATACCATATATTATAGGAACTAACCTTTTTCTAATTACACTTAATTTTTGTTTCAAAATAGCATATGTTTAATGTTTGTAATAAATTACACCATATTATTTTGTTTATTGATATAAACCTTTGGTTGACTTGTTTTGATAATTTTCGTGTTTGTAAATTTAAAATTTTAACAGATATGAGAACAAGAAATAACACTTCTATAGCATAACATACAAGCTCAGATTCTTCGTTTATTGCATACACATGATTCCAATTCGGAATCACTAAGCCAAGAATGATAAATGCATAAACGTCACGATAAATTGCTAACAAAACACCAGACGACATAAAATGACCAATTAGACCAATATATGCCGAGAAAACGTATGAATTAACAACTTATGCTCATATAATAAGTAGGTATATAAACCACAAAGAGCTACGTGATCAACTGATTATAAAAAATTATAGCTATTCTTTTGTTGGTCTACAATATCAAGGAAATACACGAAAACGGATAATAACGCTGAAGACTTTACAATATGCGGAAATTTAAACAGAAATAACTTCACATGGTTTGAAAGATGTTAAATGATATGATCTAACATTAAAAAATGTGAAAGAGTCCAACTGAAACCATTTGTTATAGCGTGGATAAATAGTAATGTTTAACTATAGGTTGTTAGAAAAGCAAATAGATGAATTTAGATTAGGAAGAATTTTATTGTTTAACCAATTTATTCAACAATGATTTTTAATTAAGTATTTATTTAAAACAAGAAAATGTTATTTATTATTTCCACTGTATTTAATTGTAAAATATTTCTGCTTACATGTTTTTTTTTATAAACAGTGTTATATCATTAATTAATTAGTGTGTTAATGATTAAACACGGTTACTTCCAACTGTGTGATTAGTTCCCTCATCAGAGAAAGGATCCCTCTTTCGTTCACTTTCCTTGTTTCTCCCTTATCTTTTTTTCCTTTCTTTTTTTTTCCTTTCTTTCATTTCTTTCACACAGGACTTACGCCACCTATAAATTTTGTCAAAGACAATTTTAGTATGCCTCCTAAACCGGAGGTGGCTTCACCTCAGAAGGATCGGCTCTTTAAGGGTGTGTATGGGCAAGTAGCCCTGCACCCGTCTTTAAGTGTACGTGACACTAAGGTTGGCTGCCTAAGACTCTCTTTGGATCCTTTCTCTTTTATCACTCAAAGCTCTCAGTGGCGGGCTGCAGGGGCGGGGCTAAAGGCTTTACCTATGTTGTGGACGTAGCGTTTGACTGCGGGGAAATTCTTCTTCCCTACTCTGCTTCTCCTCTGGATGAATGCTTCTAAGGGTCCCTTATAGGCTGCCGGCATTGGCCGCTTTGGCGTTTGGTTCCCGGGTTGCGCATCTCCCAACTTGGTTGAAAACCAGTGGTATATGTTGAGACTACCTTTTAGGTTCACATTTTGGATCCTTGAGAGTAGCTCAACTTTTTGCGCTGCCCTAGAGCCAGACTGGTTTCTGCCAAGCCCATGGGGCTTGGCAGTTGCTTTTCTGAACCTGGTTAGATTCTCGGACGCGTCCTTAGTGATTGCACCCACTTGTCCTATGACAAAAGTGTAGTTGGTCACCCTGTATCCGGGGTATTTCTTCCTCAGAATTTCAGGAAGAGCCTTGTACTTTTCCTTCTTTTCGGATTCTTTCACAGTAATTAGGTCTTCTGCACTCACGCCAACTTCGAGGATTATGATTCTCCTCTTGTGGTTATCTATGCAGAAGATGTCAGGTAACTGTGAGGTTTTCACTCCTTCTTTTTTGTACCAGACCCTTTGGTCTAGTACTAGAGTGAAGATACCATCCGATCTTTCTACTCTTGCTCCCATTTCTGACAGTTGGATTTTCTTTCCCAGTTGTCTGTTGTTGATTACATCGTTGGCGATCTGTAGTACCACTGCATCATGTCTGTTTTTTAGCAGACTGAATGGTATTACTGTGCAACCACCTAGGATGTGCCCAACGGTTTCGGGGCTTCCTTTGCATTTTCTACACGTTGGGTCTACTGCTGAGTTGACCCTGTGTTTCCATGACCTTACGTCACCGCGTCCTTCTTGCAACAGGAGAACACGTCGTGTGTCGTAAAGACTCAATCCTGGCTTCGATAGCCATATGTTTGATGCCTTTTGGTCCAGATGCTCTTGCTTCCGGATCGTGTTGTACCCAGACTGTAGCTTAGAGCTATCCCACTGTTTAATGTGGTTACGATAGAAGTTTTCGCGAATAATACGCACTTCTTCGTGCTCCGGCTTATGTCTGAGTGCTCGCTTTCCTTCGAATTGGTAGTTAGTGACCTTGTCACGGGCTCTTTGGACTATCGTCTTTTGTTTGGAGCCACGTGAGCGGAGGGCTTGTTGGAGAAGGTGCTGGCTTCTTATAATATGAACAGAGACATTCGGATCCTTTTTCCACTTTTGGTCTCTAGTTCCATATATCTGTTCATATGCCATTGGGCACTCCTCATACGTCTGGAGTCTGTCGAAATACCTGCATACAGAGATAGCCTCAAGATAGTCATCTTCCTCAAAGTTCGGGAGGTTAAAGCCGCCCCTCTCGGTGGGAGAGTGCATTCTCCCGGTAGAGAGTCCGTATGGGACTCGGCCGCTTTTCCGCAACAGCGCTCTAGCGAATCTGGTGAGTCCCCGGAGGTCGGCTATTCGCCATTCCATAACTTGGGAAATGTATCTTACCAATGGGGATACGTAGACTCTAATCACCTTGCTAATGTTGGCTATCGTCAACTTAGACTTGATGATCCTACGTATCCTTTTTCTGGCCTCTTTCAGTATTTCGTCTCTTGTGGTGTTAGCATTGACCCAAGCTTGCCTTATGCCTAGGTATTTGTAGTGCTTACACGACTCAACGCCTATGAGGGGAAACTTTTTGAGGTTGTCATATTCTTCGAGATGTCCAGGTCCAGCCTCGGAACACAAACCGCTTTTGGAGTCATTTATCCGGAGACCTATCAACGCTCCGAGACTCTTGGTTTGTGCTACCTTTTCCTCGAGACTATCAAGGGTCGGGGCAAACAGCTTGATATCATCCATGTAGCAGATCTTGTTTGTTTGAAAGAGTTTAACGGATAGGGAATTGTTCCGACTCGCGTTCATGGCTTTCAGTACAGTCAATGCTACACAGAAGAGAGTTGGTGACATCTTGTCACCTTGGAAGATTCCTCTCTCTATATCAATTCGATCCTCGCCATTGTTGGCGTTGACAATCACTGTGTGCCACCTGGACATCAAGACTGATAGGGTTCTTGTGATATTCAACAAATCAGGGCTGCCCTTATTTCCTGCCATCGAGCAAATGATTTGCATTAAGCCATCATGGCTAACGCTATCATATGCTTTCTGGAAGTCAATGTAAGCAGTATGAATGTTTTTGTTGAGTACCTTCCTGTACGTTTGGATGGTGGTCTCTGAGATCATATGCGCATCCAGGCAACCTCGTTTCGATCTCCTATTTGCTCTCTGGTCATTGTCCCAATTTCCAGTGCGAAGCATCGCTCTGATGATTCTGGATTCAATGCAGGATGTGAAGAGTTTGTAGTAGGTGTTGAGCATGGTGATGGGCCTAAAGTTTTTAGGATCTGTGTCGTCTCCATCATTCTTTTTGAAGAGACGGGTCCTTTCTTTAGTAAACCACATGGGGGGTGTAAGTCTTCCATACCAGATCTCATTGAATTGCCTTCCTAGTATTGGGACGATTAATTTGCGGTATCGTTTGACGATGTCCGCGTAAACCATATCAGGTCCAGGGGCTTTCCATGGGCTCGTGTGTAACAATGCCCTACCGATGTCTTCGGCTGAGATCTTGGCGTTTGTGGTAATCTTGCCCCAGTAGTTGAAGCCACAGTCATCAATTGCTCTTCGTAGTAAGTATTCTTTCTGTTCTGTAGTAGGAAGAGATGCCCATTGGGAACGCCAAAATTCGATGTGGCGTTCAGGGGCCTTTACATTGTGTGTCGTAGGGGAAGTTGTTTTTGCTTGTCGGTATCTTGAAAACCTCTCAGCTTCAAGGTTCTCTACTACAATGGCTTTTTTTAACCCTTTGTAGTTGTTTTGGACTCGGAGCCTGTGTAGTTTGTCCTTAAGCAACTCTATCCTTAGAGCGGCCTGTTTGCTGTTTTTGACTTTGTATTGGACTCGGGTTGCCTTCGCTTTTTCTTGAGACATCTTTTGGTCCCTGAGCGCCGACAGCTTATTGATGGTCTTTTTTATACCGTCCAGCTTGCTGGCCCTACCTTTTAGGTTAGATTCCCTTATGTCTTCTCCGCGGCAGTATGCCACGTAGCACAAGGCACTAAGGTGGGTTAGGTCCATGGTTTCCCTTTTGTCTTTAAGGATCTGTGACAGTTCCTTATCGATATGTTTGGGAATCCCTACTCTGGGTCGGATCATCGGTCGTACTTTGTGGCCATTGGATTCCTCCAGCCTCACGAGCTCAATGGTCTTGTCCCAGAGACCAGGTTCAGGTGCATTGTTGTCCGGTCTGGTTTGACTAGAGTGCCCTATATTTGTTCCCTGTCCCTCTGCAACTGTCAGTGCAGTCTTATTTGTTGGGGGTTTGGGTATCCTTTTTGGTTTGGTGAAGGGGGCACTATGCACTCCCCTTCCATGTTACCGACTACCTGTTTGTGGTTTGGGATTTGGTTGAGGGGTTGGGGGTCCATGGTTGTTAGATTCAGTTTGGATCTGTTTAGGATTCCCCCTTCTTGTTCACCGTTCGTGATGTTGGGTCCTGTTTCGTGTCGATGTTCTGCACTGTGTTCATTGTACACTGTGTTTATTATGGGTTCCTGGATTGGATCCTCTCCATCGACATGGTCAAAATAACTATTGTTATTATTATTATCACAATTTATATTAAGATCATGATCGTCGTTAATAATATTATAATTATTTATGTTTAGCCCGTTCACAATTGTGAGCTCGAGGTCTTTTGGATCTATCTGGTTTTGGATTTCTATTCCCTCTTCTTCGTTAGGAGATTTACACTAAACGAAGAAATCTGGAAAAAAGTTACCCCCGAAAAAGACATGATTTTGAACATGTTTCGATTACATTATTAACCAGTATATGCAAATGATTTATCTAGCGCTAATTTAAATGATATGTTGTTTTTCATTTGCTTAATCTAGTTGGTGTTTGAAATTTTGAAAAAATTAAGATTTTTCACACAAAACAGTGTAATATGGCCATTCTTATATTTTATTCAACAATAACTAATTATTTTGAAAGATAAAGTATTTATGTGATAAATCAGCGATAGACATAGACCTAGGCTTGTTTTGATATAAAATTGACATAATTATGATGTATAAAAACGTAAAATACAGGGTAACTTTTTTCCAGATTTCTTCGTTTAGTGGAGATTTACCAGTGTTTCGATCACATTCCTCGTGACCTTTAGGGCTGAATGTTCGGCTCTTTGATGTCCCATCATTTTCGCTACAGTTGTTTCTATGTCTAATATTCGATTCTTTTAGAGTAAATACGTTGACTAGTTGTAGCTTTTTATCAACAGGTTTGCTGATTATGTCCTCTCTTATTTTATCTAAAGTTCCTTTTTCTTTTATGACCGCTCCCTTTAACATTTCCTTCACTTCCCCGAGTTTGAGATTCATCACATTCGTTGTCTTAATTGGCACTGTGATTTCCCCTCTATTTGGTGTTGGTATCACACCTGGGGTTATTACTTTTGCCTTTTTACTGACTTGTGTTAGTGTTTCTCTTTTGGCGGGGGGATAGGTAGCTTGATGAGTTCAGCTATATCTTCCCCTTTCTCCGGAAAGTTCGAAATGTTCTTTTTCGAGAATACCGGGACTAGGTTCCAGATTCCTTCGCTGCTTAACGTACTAGCTGCTTTAAGGGCTTTTCTTTTCCACCAGTAAAGTGACTTTTCGTCCTTTGGGGCTGAGAGGGCATGGTCCTTTAATTTCCTTACTGATTTGTACCAGTATTGGATGAAACTTATTAGGAACCAGCCATCCATCACTCCGTGGGTCGGCCTGACTTTCTTGGAATGGAATAAACCTAAGAGCATACGTATTAGGAGGTGTGGTACCTCCTGTGCTAGTAGGGACGCAAGCCATTCATGCTGTGGCAGTTTGAGACACTTTGTCCTGGATGGATAGTCTAATAGACCCAGTATCCTGTCTATCGCCGTTGCTAGAACTTCTTGGCCTTCTGTTTGTTCGCTTACTAACTTCCGAACTAACGCTTTTGCATCGGTTCTTTTGTTTTTTGCGATTATCATCCAGTTGGTCGCGTCCTTCATGATGGCGTTGACGATAATCCTATCAACAGGTCTTGTCTCGTCTTTCCTGCCTTCTTTAAGTAATGTCTGTGCTTCATCTTCTAGTTTTCCTGGGCTGGCGGTTGCTGTTGTGTTGCTGGGGAAGAGTGGTTCATTGGCAAGTAAGTCATATCTTTGTCCCACTGTCAATTTTGAGACATTTGTGGGGACTGATGACTCTTTAGCTTCTAACTCTCTCCAGGCCTTTTCAAACAGCTTTTCTTCTTCCGCCGCCGTTCTTTCTTTGTTGTTTTCTTTTTTGTTTTCTTTTTCTGCCGTCTTTGGGAGTGTTTCTTGCTTATCTTCCCTGTTGGCCACTTCCTTTCCTTCCTCCGTTGATGGAGATGGTGTAGTGGGGGCTCCTGTGTTTACTGGCTCCTCCGTTTCTTTCTTTTCTGTCTGGTTCTTTGCTTTGTCAGGTGTAGTTAAGGGAGTCGGAAGTTCGGTCATAGTTTTCGTCTGCGACTGGTTCTGGTTCTCACCTCCCGAGGCTTTGGGCTCGTTGCCCACCTTTGTGGGGGTTCCTTCACCTTGTCGCCCTTTGTTGTCGATTTTCTTGGCATCTTGGAATTTTTTAGAATTTTAGATTTTATTTTTGAAAAATTTGCAAGATTTTCGACACCTTCACTGATGATGTCTGGCTTGCCAGTTTTTACGGTATAATCAGCAATTTGTGTTTTAGAAGTGCTAGTGCTCTTCTGCTGGTGTTTGTCGGTCCACTTGGTTATAAGATTCAATTTGGGTTTAAACCTGTTAACACCCTTCTTATTGACCTTTTTGGGTTTGGGACTGGGAACAGGCACAACAAGTCCATCACTATTAGTGACGAACCGTTTTCGCTTAAATTTGTTACACGGTTGGATTTGTGCGTTTATTCCGGGTGACCCTCCGCTTTGGCGGCTGTTGGCCGCGGCTTTATCCGCCCTTTCGGGTACCCTGTCAGCATTGCTCCTTTGGATTGGCACTTCGGGCTTCGAATTCGTAGCCTTGACCATTTCCATAGGTGCTGCCTCAACCCCTCCCTTGCAGCCGCCGTTTTAGGCTTATTCGGGAGAGAAGACATTGACGCAGAGCTCGGTACGTCTTTATTCCCCTTTTCCCTGTCCTGCAAGGTCTCACCTTGTTTGTTGGAGGGTATGAGATTTTTTAAAAATTTAACATTTTTTAAACGATATTAAATAACTATTAATGATAAATATGGTGAATTTAATTTTTGATTTTTTCGTCAAAATTTTTTATTTGAATTTTGCCAGATTAACAACTCAGATAATTCCATTTACTACGCCAAATTGCTGTTATTTTAGCCAATTTACCTAAAAATTGCCCAAAATTGCTTTATTGCCTTTCATTGCTTTTAAAAACGCTACCAGAGGCTCTATGTGACCTGAAAATCGTTCTAGAGCGTTAAAATGACGTAATAATAATCATATGCAATTTTGAAAAAAATGCTTTTTGGGAGCCCTAGTGAGTAGCCATTCTGCGAGCACTCATGCCCCTCTGGAGGACGTATATAACGAACTTCAAGGGAGAGAGTGAGCAGATAAACATTAAAAGAGGTATATTCCAGGGAGACAAAATGTCCCCAACCCTCTTTTGTGTGGCACTAACTGTGTTGAGAGCAAACCAAGACAATGCGATGAAAATATCAACGCTGGTCGATGAAGTCTCTGTGGACAAAATATGTTACATGGATGACATCGAACTGTTTGACTCATCACTACACCGACTAGGCCGTAAAGTTAGCGAAATACGTAAACTGGCTAAACTAGTCGGCTTGTTCATTAACAATCCCAAAAGCGGTATTGTTACGAACAAAACTGAGGAAGAGAAAAACTCTACCCAGGGTGTTAGTGATTTCTCTATGGTGACTGCAAYCCATGAGTACAAATACCTTGGGTTCAAGCAACACTGGAACAACACAATGACTACCAAAGAGGCGAAGGCGAGAATTAAAAAAATAGTCTTCCCACATCTGACACTCATCAACGTAGTCAACGTGGGAAAACTCATGTTGGTGTATGCTGCCCCTCTGATCAGATTCGTAGGCCAATGTCTACGATTCACGGACACGGAACTGGAGGATCTTACCAGATTCGCTAGAGTCCAGGTCAAGAGTGCCAATAGGATCCCATGGAAGATCTCAAACGGGAGAGTCCATGCTAGGCCAGAGGTAGGTGGTTTTGGATTGCCAAACTTCAAACAAGAATACTGGCTAGAAACACTAGCAGTCTCCAAGTACCTTAAAGCGTGCAAATTGGATGAAGTGTCAAGTGAAGGCAATAGTCGATTCATCAATGGCAGTCTCGCTGAAAACATTGTGAGAGCCCAGGAATGGTTAATAAACCGTAGACCAGAGATGAAGGCAACAAAGGTGGATATAGTGGGTCGTATCCAGCAAGAAGCTGAAAGAATTCAGCAACTTAATGGACGGAACACATCCATGTTCCGTGTCGATGAATAAAGAAAACAAAACCCTTTAAAGTGGAATGCAACAAAGCTCCCATCTGGTTTTAACAGAGCCAGAATGAGGGAATTTGTCAACCACCAGCTCACCCATATGTGGCTTAAACAACCAGGTCTGTCTCGTAACGATAGCAAGAAAATCTCGCAGTTACAGGACGGAAAAGGAGATATCCGGACATGGGCAAAAGTCATAAACCGGGACCTCTCCAACCTATGTCGGAAGTGTCATTCCACATGGGAAACTGTCGGACATGTTTTGGGAGCATGTAAAAAAATTCCCTTTGCTCTCCTA
>JASNJN010000256.1:0-15835 GCA_030180075.1 Mikrocytos mackini | reverse complement strand
GCCATTATAATAAGTAAACCCACCGCTTTTAGCTCTTCTATAACTCAGAATTAACACATCACTGTTTAATGTTATTTAGACAAATAATATTCGATTTCTTTCAACTAATACAAGAGTTTAAAACAAGCTTCTAGCATGGGATTTATAATTTACAAAGTACGAGATATTTCGGAACGTTCAATGTATGAATGGAAGCTTTAAGGGAGTGGGAGATGTATGATGACAAATGTATACATATTGTTTAAGTTTTAAAAGGAAGAAACTATAAACAACCATTTTATAAACCTGTGTTGAAGTTGATATACTATGTTATTGTGTAAAAATAAATGAATAAATAGGAAATAATATTATAGATAATGATTTTTGTTTGTCTATTGGTTTATTATATATATTGAGTAAATAATAAATATAATCAAAATGTAAATATATTTATAATCATATTGTTTAACATTATAAGTATATTAAATAAATAATATAACAGCAACATGATACTTATTTCAAATTATTTAATTAATGATGTGATATTTTATTTAATTATGTTATTGTTAATGATAAACTTATTTTACATTTTCCTATCTTATTTATATATTTAATGAGCATATAACCCTTTTAAATAATTGGCTTGTTTCAGTTACTTTTAATTCATAAAAATTCCCCTACGCTTACGTCCATTAAATTGTWATTAAGAWAGGAAAATGTAAAATAAGTTTATCATTAACAATAACATAATTAAATAAAATATCACATCATTAATTAAATAATTTGAAATAAGTATCATGTTGCTGTTATATTATTTATTTAATATACTTATAATGTTAAACAATATGATTATAAATATATTTACATTTTGATTATATTTATTATTTACTCAATATATATAATAAACCAATAGACAAACAAAAATCATTATCTATAATATTATTTCCTATTTATTCATTTATTTTTACACAATAACATAGTATATCAACTTCAACACAGGTTTATAAAATGGTTGTTTATAGTTTCTTCCTTTTAAAACTTAAACAATATGTATACATTTGTCATCATACATCTCCCACTCCCTTAAAGCTTCCATTCATACATTGAACGTTCCGAAATATCTCGTACTTTGTAAATTATAAATCCCATGCTAGAAGCTTGTTTTAAACTCTTGTATTAGTTGAAAGAAATCGAATATTATTTGTCTAAATAACATTAAACAGTGATGTGTTAATTCTGAGTTATAGAAGAGCTAAAAGCGGTGGGTTTACTTATTATAATGGCTGACTTGGAAGTTTTAAAGTTCTAAATGGAAACCCAGAGGTTCTAGGTTATAAGCAATCGTTCCAAGAGGTCTCTGCAGTAAATCTCTGAGTTAAAAAGAAGGAATATTGTTATTGAGTTCTAGGTAATTGGTAGTTCTTTGTGTATTAATTTTTCAAAATTTAAAATTTGAAAAAAGATTTTTACAAATAAGTTTGTTTAACAGTCACTTTACATTTCTAATTAATATCATATGTCATATTTATGACATCATAAGTTTATTCTAACTTGTTATAGCCCACTGTAACATATACCTATAAAAATAGTCAAATCACCCTAAAACTTTTATAACAAAGCCATAAGATACATAATGGGTATAAAATAGCGTGTAAACCTTAAATAGGTTAGTACATATGTAAAATATAACAAAATAATGCTTTAAAAAAAGTTCACTTTTTTCTTGATTTCTTCGGTATGTGCATATAAAGCACTCGGCACAATGTGCCTATTTTATTTAAATAAATAATTTTGGTCTAAAACTATCACGTGAAAGGAACTTATACAAGAATATACAAAACGAAATTTGGGAAATATAAGTAATTAAAAAAAACTTAGAAAAAGATTAATTTAATACGTTTCTGTCTCAAAAATCAATTAAAAAATTATTTATAAAATTTTCCACCAATTAAGTTCTTTGACTGTATTTAATCTAACTATAAATTAATACTGCTTCCGACTACCACTAGCTACTTAGAAATACGAATATTGGTTTAATATATAACTGCACGAAATATATGTCTAGATGATATCGAAACAATAACCGTTTTCTTGAATTACGGTAAACTACGAAGGTTTGGCCGATTTTAAGACTTAGTCGCTCCATTTTTAGCCAATTTTTAGGGGGGTTGGTCCAATTTAATTAAAAATATTTTACTGTTTAAGTTCTTTTGGGGCTCTGAAAATGATACAGGATCGTGAAAATATTGAATTTACCCCAAAACAATCACTTATACTTTGTTTTATTAAGTTCTTTTGGTGGGCAACATTCTAGTGTTAGTCAAATTACAACATAATTTTGAAATACCTGCAAATTGTGTTTATACCCATTTTTAACCGAACTCTGTGGCTAAAACGTTACCTCGTGGTTTTACTTGTATTTAAAATTCACCGTTCGTTTTTTATAGATGAAAATATACATTATCAATAGGTTTTATATTATTTTCCCGAATGGATGATACAACCAATGGTCCCCCCTGGGAAAACAACAAATTGAGATTTTTGTTACCAAAATATATAAAGAGAATTTAGATGTCTTAGTCACTCTAATCTTAGCCAGTCCAAGGCAATTTGGGACAAAACCGGCCAAACCTTCAGAGTATACTGTATTCGGGTTTCAAAATATTTTGGATCATCGTTTATAAAGGAAATCTTGATATCACAAAAGCACGGAACCATTTGCTGTAAAAAATTCCAATATCTGGATTGTTTTGGCTAATAGTTTTGCGAACACTATCTCTAACATTCAATGGTCTTGATAATAAACCATTTATTATTTAGTTTCATTGATGATCCTATGCGTATTCTGAGAGTGTATAAATTTTGGGCTGGATGTGGGTTAGACCAGGTTTGGGCTGTTCTTTTAATTTTAGAAGAATAAAACGCTTTATTGATCTAAATATTATTATTTTGAGGTGTTTTGAATTAATATTTATTTTATTATTGTCGCAATAATTTAATTGTTAAATATTTAAATTTACTCATGCATATAATGGATAAATTTTGGGCTAGCCCAATATTTGGCCCAAAATCTATATTCTCTCCGTATTTATATGGGTTTAACGGCGTTTCGCAGGTTATTAGGGTTTAAAATGACAGGTAGTGACAAATTTTAAAACTTAATTTGATGTAGTTTGATTATCACAAAAATATTCCAAATGTAAATTACAATCTCAGTTTTCGCACTTTTGTTCGATGAAATACCTCTACACATAGCTTACAAATCAATTACCCGCTACCCGGGCAATTAAGAATGGGTTTCTGGAAATTTTTTAATCGTCGAAATATAATAAAATGTCAGATAAATTAATATAAAATATACAGTGTATTTGGGTTTCCATTCCCGGGAACGGATTTCCCGAGAAATACCGAAATAAAACAACTGCGAAATCCAAATTTGAAAAATATGGCGTATTTTGACTTTGGAGATAAAATACAATAATAAACATATGGATCAGCTTATAAAATACAATTTTGATAACCAATGTGAGGAAATTTCGATTTCAAATTTTTGCCCAAAATGCACGTACAGTGGTCCTTAGCTAAAAACATACTTTATAAGATCACACCTCTTTACTATCACCAAAAACAGGGGATCCGTCACTTTAATTTTCATAAATATGATATTAAAAAGTTCGCCAAAAACTCAAATCTGAAATTGGGCCAAATGTCAACACATATATTATTTCCTTCAAAAAAGTTATGATATGACATATACATATCGAAAATACTGATCTTTTCTTGGATTCTGCTATATGTAATCGATATCCAGATTTAAGCCACCATTCAAATTTTATCTGGTTAAGATCACGTAAAATTGAAAAATTATAAAAAAATGTGATTTTAACCAGGGATGACTGTATTTGGATTCGAATAAATTAAACTGAAAAAATCATTTCTCGATTCCCAGGAAATTGGAAATTCTACTATACGGTAATGTTAAATAGCATGTTCAATCATTTTTGCAGAAATTTTTAATTTGTTATTTGGTATATTGGTTCATTAATGCCATTGCACATAGCCATGCATTTTATACCCTATCGACTATGGTATTATTTTGATATCCCCTGTTTTTTCTGACTATCTCAGGGTTTACCTATTATTCCCTTTCTAAATCTGGCAAATTTTTAAGAGACTTCCATCACATTTTACTTATTATTTCATTCTGCCATAATCAGATTTCATTTTCATCGGGATTATCATAAACCATCTACAGGTCATAGATACTACCCATAATTATTTACCGATGATATAGTATTTTCGAAAGAAAATACACTAAACCGAATTTCAGGAAGTAACATAACGGCTCGGATCGAGTTTTGCCCGAGGTTCTTAATAAATTTTATGAATTTGGGCGATGTATAGGCTGTTTCATTTGCCCCGAATTTTTTCCAGCCGATTTTGCATAATATTGATTAATATATGTCTAGAACATGAGATTTACCTGCAAACCACGAAATATCATTAGATTACTCTTTATCAACCAGTGGGTGTTGCTTACATCGTTTTCAATGTGAAATGTAGCATATTTACCAAAAGTGTGTATTGTCGAGGTGATATGAGTTTTAAACACCGTCTGTGCATTCAGTTTACTGTATTTTCCTTCAGAAAATACTATAAACATATAAAAAATTTTTGTGACATTTTAAGGGGGTTTTGGCACATTTGCGAAATTTGGGGCAAAATGAAACTACAGTCTAACATAACCAATACCACTTCGATAAATGGCCGATTAAAGGGAAAATTTCAAAGTCCGAATATGCAGAAAATTTAAAATTTGGGCAAATAAAATCCAAGACAATTAATTATATGGTATATTTGAACAGAACATTGTAATTAGTTTTAAAATATAAAATAAAAGAATATAATTATTGAATTTCTGCATATTTTGGACGATATGATTCCAATTTTGTGTTCAGGGGAATTATTATTTATGCCTGTTTGTCGATAACAACCACAAGAAACTACAACAACAATATACCATAATCATGTGGAAACTAGAGCTGTTTATTGACGAGCATTTAAGGTATTGATTAATCAGATATAGAAACACCTATTACCATTGTAAACCTTAATTGTTGGTCTACATTTTCCGTTCTTCGAATCTGCCTTCCCATGATATTCTGAATATATTATTTCGTTAGTTTTGTACATTTATCAGTATTAATAACTCTATATTACTTTTGATTGACATCCACATTTCATGGTAAGTAACATTGAAATTTGTTGTCTTTAAATATTTGGAAACGACATATGTTGTTTTGGTGAATTTTAACATATGTGTGGGGTTATGGAATTATGAATTCTCATTAGAATTTTAATAAAATTGAATTTTAATCCGCCCAACCATGTCGGGATATCGTATTTTGCCAAATTATTCCCAGAAAATACTCTGAATCCAAATCCATCACCCTTGTGACATTCGGGAGCTTCAGATACATAGAACGATGTTTATTTTAGTTATGTTTCGTGATAAATTTTGTTCAAAAATGCTATTGCTATTATAATATGTGAAGTGTATGATTGTGTTTGTATTGTTGGCATGGTTTCTTATTTGTTATTCTGATATGTTCATCCTGTTATCTTAAAGGAAACGGCTAATTATCATAGGTTCTTGTTCCTGGTAAAACAAGCTTATCACATTTTCCTTTTCTTAAAACTTATAATTAAAAAGCTTTGGTTAGGTGTTAATTACAAATTGTAGTAGCGAAGTCATTTCTGCTGTTTATAAAAGAGATAGCCATCTCTACTATTCTTCTATATTGTTCTATTTTTCTTACACCTATAGATAAAGCGATCGTTACAGGGCGATGTAATTTATTATAAAAAATAGTTTGTATTAATTTATTTTTCATCATACCATTTTTGATAAAGTATTTATTTTACAAAGTAAGATATGTTTTTTAATAATTTATTTCTGTGAAATAGCAAGTTTTGTTTCAAAAACATAAAACTGGAAAATATAGGAATCAAATAAAAATATTTATTTTGATAGACGATTTATGTTCAAACTCAACGAGAAATAATATATCATTTTGGCTTGTTTAGTTAATTTTCTAATTCCTATTTTGTAATTTAAATCGTGAAATATCATTTTTGTCAGCCGTAATACTCTCCCCAATCCTATCTTTAAATTCATCTGTATGGGTCCTTCTAAATAGAGCGGCAAATACGTGATTTGGTACAAATAATATATTTTTACCAAATTTCTGGAAAATTTTCACCCATAATCATCCCGATTTTATGATATGATATATTTTATTTTATTAAAACTTCAAAATTGTTATGAGATTTTGACCAAAATCATATATCGTCATATATTTGGCAATTTTTTGTCATATATTTTCCACCTCTACTTCACTTTCCGAAGGAATCTGGAAAAATGTGACACATTTTTTGCTTTAAAATCATTAATTTTAGATAAATTATTGTTTAATTACTGTTTATTATCACTTTCTAGTTGTATAACACATGTTTTGACGTCATTATATGATTTTGCGCTGAGATTTCGGAAATTTAAACAAACCATTATTTTCGATCAAAAATAAAATATATTGTATAATTCTATTGTATAAAACCGTCATATATTTACCAAGACTATACATATCCTATAAATGATATTATGTTTTTTAAAAAGTAAAATTTTCACAAGCAACGATCGTATACCAGCCATCATACGAAGCTCTTTAAAAACATCAATTGTATCATGTTAATTTAAAATCATACATAATCTTTGTAAATCGAAATCCATTTCGTTGCAACCACAAACAGAAGGTAAAGAAACAAAAACAGAAGACACAGACCAATACAAGGACAAAGGTGAAGACAACATATAAGAAACTGACAAAGACAAGGACAACAAACACATACAACATATAAGAAACTGACAAAGACAAGGACAACAAACACATACAACATATAAGAAACGGACAAAGACAAAGACAAAGGAACAGAAAACGCAAAGGAAACAAAGACTAAGACAATACAAACACAGACAACATATAAGAAACGGACAAACACAAAGGAACAGAAAACGCAAAGGAAACGAAGACAAAGACAAAGGAACTGAAAACGCAAAGACAAAGACAAAGATGAAAACAAAGAAGCTAGAGGAAAATGGACCTGCCGAATGATCAATGACATTGCTTGTTCTAGAATATTTATAATTAAATAAACTTATTAAGATTAAATTAATATTTTAAATGGCACCAAATTGTAAATATCTGAAAATTATTTGGACTAATCTTCAAAGAAAACAGTTTGTATTTAAAAGTAAAATTATATTGATTCCCAATATTCTTTTCCAATTGAGATACTCAAAATTATTAAGTTTATTATATAAAATGTTATTGGGTTTTGATAAATAATTAATTTATAAAATTTAAGATGTTTAGATAAATATAATATGACAGATTTATTTTCATAAATTATTTGTTTTTATACATTCAATCGCTTAAAATTGCAAAATAACAAATATTTTCAYTKAYCACTGTCAATTTGTATTCTTTTAGCTTCTTTGTCTTTGAAGTGATGCTCGTCCATATTTGAAAACAAAATTTTAACTTTTTCTTTTCGGTAACGACACACAACTACCTCACCGCTACTTGTAACGCTTCCATCAACACCCGACTTCAATGCTCCGATTCAGGAAAATAAGAAACTTTTCAAAGAAAGAAAAAAACGCGGGCGATGACTAAATTACACTTGACATCACAGCTTTACTTCAAATAGACACAAAACAAATTAACAAAATCAAATGGGATATACTAAACTAATTTCAAACACTGTTTCGGAGTTATTATTTCATACTTGGGTGTATACGATGACATCATCATAATTTATCACAAAAAGAATAAAAATAAAAAGCAAATGAGTCAGAAAATCAAAAAAATTATTACACTTCTTCTAATAGCATCAATAGCAATAAAAGCCGAAGAAAATGAAGAAACTGAAGAAACAACATCAGATGATCTTTCCTTAGATTATTTTTCACCGGGTTTTTTCTTCATCTATAAGAACAAGAAAAATTGTGTTAAGAACGAGGATGGAAACTGGGAGTTAGATATAGCTTCGTTTTGGGTGAACGGATACAACCCAGCCACATTTTCGGGTGAATGGAACTTTGATACAGGGGTAGCAACAGGGACTATGAAGCTTGTGGACGTAAAAACAGTGACCCTTTTGATCAGCGACAAAAATTGGGCTGGTATTTGGAGAGGTGGTAATTTAAAAATTGACAACTTTACAGAAGCAGTGTTGCTGTCTGCAAAGTTTAAGGAGGACACATTACACACATTTAATCTAACTTCTAAGAACATGGACTGTCCTTTGGCGTTAGATCGTTCGGTTTCATTAAACAAAGGAAATGCGGTAAAGAAAGCAAGAAGAACTGCATTTATCTCAAATTACAATGTTAGGGGAAATAACTCGGTTAAAATCAACGGCGGTCTAAATGAAGATTTAAAGCTATGTGCAGCTGTGTTTGATTTAAATGATCACGCACAGTTCAATATAGAAGGAGTTACTTTGAGGATTGGAGGTTTCTACTCTGACACAACCAATGAACACAACGTGGGTGAAGCTATCGGAGGTTACTATGGAATGCTTTTATTCAAAACAGGAGGAGAATTCTTGAATAAGAAGTATAGGATGAATTTCTGGCAGGACAACTTCTCGGTCGATCTTTACTATTACCTTCAGTGGCAAACTATTCCTTGGTACTACTCATGGTGGATGGTTACAATTTACGTGATTGTACTTTTGTTAATAATAACTGGAGTTATTGTTTGCATTTGCACATGTGGGAAGTCGAGTGGGGCTGAATAGACGAGTAAATAAATGTTTATAGCTATAGAATTGCCCAAATTTGATTGTATACTTTAATATTATTTTATAGCGAATTATATCTCAATAAGAAACAAAATTTATTTAATTTATTTAATTAAACGAACCCTATGTTATTCAAACTAATAACTCCTATTTTCCCTGTTTCATTCGTAAACACTATAGATCTACACGATTTATCCTTCGAATGTTTTACATAAACATATTGTTCCTTTTCAATATCACACCCACTAATCTCATCATTTAAAGTAGCCACTAAAGTGTCTTCTCTTTCTTCAATATCAAAGAACTTATGTTTTGTATTTATATTTTTCTTATGTTTGTGTATGAAGAGAATAAAGAACTGATTATTGTTAAGTCCTCCGATACAAGCCAGGCGAATGTTTTTATCAAAACAGCCCTTTCCCATGATTCTATTTACAACTTTGTTTTGCATTACTTTCCCCGCGAAATCCATCGAAGTAATACAGATATGACAAGGGAAGGTGTTTACAAACTCCTTCAATTCCTGCACAAACTGACTATTCAATGCTTTTTTTGTATATAAACAAAAAAGATGGCTAAAATTAGTTTTCCTGACTAAAAACGGGCTGAAGAACAAAAGTCCCATTTTTTTCTTTAGTTTGGCGCATGTCACTTCCATTAAAATATTGTTCTCTTTAACGAAGAAAGGGGAACTGTCTGTTGTGTTGTACATAATAATACTCCCAAACACATCAATCACAACCAAGACGTGTTTCAGAAAATTGTTTAAACATAGTTCGGTTCTTGCGGAAGATAAAGAGTGTTTAGTGTCTTCTCTAAGAAAGCTTTCGGGAACCAGCCAAACACCCACTATGTAATTGTTTGTGACTTTAAATCTCTTTATTAATTTTGACTTTAATTGTCCTTCAGATTTGTAAAGCATAAATATTAAAACCGAGCCACAATCTGTCGCTACTATGAGACATTGTAGAGACTTTTTATAAAGAATACAAACGATTGTTCGACATTCGACTTCAAAAGTAAGCTCGCTAAGAGTGGTGAGCTGTTTACTCACTTCATAAGTACATTCTTTAATTGTGACTTTGTTTTTGAATGTGAAGTAAAGGATAAGAGTGTTGGAAGGAAGAAATATGACTTGTATGATGTCGCAGTCTTTAATAAGATCATAAACACCTGTGTATTCGATGTCTAAAGGGTCATGTGGTGTCAGAAATTGAAGGTAAGGGATTTGGCCTTGAGGATTTCTTAGAACACAGAAATCTGTTTTCCCAAGTTTGAAAATTTTATTTTTCATTTTGAAATCTATTCCACCCGTGTTGCTAGGTTGTAAAGTGAACTATCATCGTTTAAAATCGCGGGTTTGATCATAAATAGAGCAAAAAAACATTTTCTACACTTTCTGAAATTTATAAAAAATTTCGAAATCTTTAATTTTCAATTAGAGCTCACAATCATAATCCTATGGATTCCTCATTATTTTATTCGCCTAGGAAATCAACATTCATCAACCGGATGAATCAACGGATAAAACTGAAGCCCATATTCTCCACCATAAAAAGATATTACACTCTAATGGATGCCATATCAAAACTCAACGAAATACAGGAAACTACAGTTCGTTTCAAAGACAAACAAACTTTATTAATCTTTTCCAAAGAGTTTTGCACAAGGGAGTCAAAAGGTTCGAGGTACTTTATGATATTATCCATGGAAATGTTCCTCAGAGTATACAAAGCAATAAACCCTCTCACACGAAATTACTACGAGTTAATTCTTCACAGTTATTACTGCAAACTGTATTTAGATGTAGAGTACCTTTATGAGAACTTTAAAGAAGACACCAAACTTATTGTAGGAACACTAATTAAAAGTTTGCGTGCATTCATTTTAACAGAGCTAAATATCAATGTTGAATACAAAGATTTCATAATTCTTGATTCAAGCAACGACGTTAAATTCTCACTACATGTAATTCTGGTTCACGATAGAGTGATCTTTGCAAATAACGTAAACTTAGGAGTGTTTGTAAAAGATTTCATAGAAATGTGTTTATTGAACGAGGATAAAAAGTATCTTTTTGACTTAAATGAAAACTGTATAATAGACAAAGCAGTGTACACCAAGAATAGAAACTTTAGAATATATAAAAGTACTAAATTGGGTCAGAAGAGACCGTTAGTTATTTCAAAGTTCAACAAATTTCCAACTAAAGACAAAGAAGTGTTTTTAAAAAAGTCACTGGTTTCATACTTTGAAGTGCCCATTGTAGAAATACAACCTATAACTTATAAACCTCAAAAAGAGGCTAACATAAACAACAAAGAAGATAAACCAGACAAGCGTGCATACCAAGAACCATTATTCGTCACACATTCAAGTTTTCCGGAACTGGACAAATACTTTGACAGTATACTTAGAACAAAAGGTGGGAAAATATACAAAATGCGCGAACTTCAAATTAAAGGAATAACACACATTTATTATTATCCACAAAACTATAGGTTCTGTAATCGAATTAATAGAGAACACAAATCTAACGGAATTTATTATATTGTGGACTCATACACAAAAACGTACTGGCAACAATGTTTTGATGTGGATTGTAAAGGATTTAAAAGTTGTAAAATAGGCCTCCCAAAAATGTTGTTCCAGAAGAATTTGTAAAATAAGAACGCTACAATAATTTAATAAAATTTAAAGTTACATTTGTATAAACAAAATAGTTTTTCAATGTTTAATTTTATTTGTGATCGATTTAATAATTTAGGTGGGTTCAATAGTTTATAATTAAAGGCCATTGTAAATAATTATACTATTTTAGGCTTTAGTATAAAGCCGTTCAATTTTACATTTCGGCAATTTTCGTTGTTTCAATTTTAAAAGCCGCTTCTTATTTGTTTTTTGTACTATTCATATAACCTGCTTCTTTTGTTCATTTGTTATTTACTTGTATGTTGTAATTTGTACTCTAAAAGTTACACAGAACTATTAAAATCGCAGTTTAAAAAATTCAGTCATGAAGTTACAAACATCAAAAATTCAAGTGGGCTCATCGTCACTCACATGTCTAACCATTCTGGGCTTCTTGTTGATAGGGGATGTAATAACAGATATGAACGCCGAATTGAAGCACTCTGTTGTAATAAATCTCATAACAAACAACCTTCACCATCAGATTATTTCTGTATTTACCATTGTGGAAACTCAAACGGGCGGTGGAACACAGAGCTTCCTTCTTTACTGCCAAGATCTTCTCTCACCAGGCAGCGAATACAGAGACAACTTCTCACGTGTAGAACCCTCGACTTTTATTTTTCTAAAAGATTTAAAATGCGAAATTGAAGTTATTGACATTCCGGAACTACTAAGCAACGAAAAACCCAATGACATTATTGGGGTGACAAAATGTTTAACCACAAGTTCGGCAAATAGAGAAGAGCTCATTTCCATCCGCAGAGACACAATATTGGATACGCTGGCTGAGTTTTCATACTGTGATGTAACCAAACTAAACTCCAATCACCCCTCAAAACAATCACCGGCGTTCCAACTCAAGGTATGTTTTTCAGATAAGGTGTTCTCTGGGTCTTCTTCTAAAAACAATCTCCCATCAGACCAATCTGGAACGTCTAGTAGTTCTTATATGTACGAGGACGTGTTTAAGAAAAGGTCCTACATAATATCGCCCTTGGGAAGTAACTCAACCCAAAATGGAGCGCTTATTAGCGACATCGTTGAGGTGGCAAACAAATTGATGAATACTGGGCAGCTAAACAAACTCATGGCATATGGGATAAACACAGGAAACAGAAAACCCAGAGCAATTAATAGAGATAAAACTCTCTTCCTCCTGTTGTGTATTGCGGGGGTTTTATTTCTGGTGGCGACTGGAGTTGGGGTTTATTTCTTTTTTGAGTCTAGACGCAGTAGTAAGGATAACTTGCCAATAAAAATGATAAACTCTATGAACGAAGCAAAACAACTTGAAGATAGACTGAGGAAAATACTGATTCAAATTCAATTAAATAGAATGCAAATCCGGTCAATGTTTGAGGATTTAGAAGCAAGTAAAAAATCAGTTGATTTATTGCTTCTTAAAGGAAAACATTAAATAATTAAATAAGTTTAATGGGTGGTTTCCAGATTAAATATAATTTATGAGATGTATTATACTTAATTCGAAATGTAGGTTGGTATGGTTTTGTATGGAGTGATTATGGAAAGATTATGTTGGGAAATAAGTAGGAAAACCTATTTATTGCGCAATAAAAATGCCTTTTTGTAACAACCCTTTTGATCTATATATAAATTGTAGAATAATAGTATATTTTCTATAGAATTTAAAAAGTTGAAAATAGTTATGGCTTATAATCAATGAGGTAACGGCTTATAAGGTACTCCATTGCTACATCTCCCCTCTTAAACGTTTCATCATTGGGGGTATGCGTGGGCCTTAAGCTCTTTTTATTTTCCCTTTTATTCTTAAACCTCCTCTTTGACTTGATCACGGCTATTCGGTCCATTGGCCATTTCTGTTTGGGCCCTAGGTATGCCGATGTTTTGCCTTTATTAACTATTTTTTCAGACCGGAATACTTCCCGTCTTTATCTTTAATATAGACTTCCTGGCCGATCTTTTTATTCCTATCAGAAGCGGCTTTTCTTTTATCAAAGTTGTATTTCATTTTTGCCTGCTTTCTTTCGACCATGTTATGTTGTTCAGAACTATTTCCTCCCATATCGGTTTGCTCTGATGGTTGGCCGCGACGGGGGATCTCGATAGCAGGTCTGCTATCTGATTTTCTGCTCCCTTCAAGTGTTCGATGGAGTAATTGAAACAAGCCAACTTTTCTCTCCATCTTTCTACTCGTGCTATCGTCCGTTTGATCTTACTTTGAGATAGTAAGGTGACTAATGCACGGTGGTCTGTTCTGAGGGTAAAATGTCTTCCTAGAAGATATCTTTTCATCTTCAGCACTGCTGATACACAAGCTAGTGCTTCCTTCTCTCCTATGGAATAGTTTTTCTCATAGTTCTTGAATTGAGAGGACCAATATACTATCGGTTGGTAGTTTCCGTCTTTCTGAACCTGTTCTAAAACCGCACCCATACCTTGATCACATGCATCGCAACTCAGGCGCACGGGGAATTCGTTGCTAGTTTGGAACGGTGCTACGGCCGACGTCTTTGCAACTGCAGTTTTCAGTTGTTTGAAAGCTTCCTTTTCTTTAACTCCCCAATCCCACTTCTTTTCTTTCTTTAGAAGAGCATATAAAGGGGTTGCTATTGCTGCAATATTCTTTACAAATCTATAGTAATAGTTAATTGTTCCAAGTACCTGTCTCACTTCTTTCTTCGTGGATGGTTCACGCAATTCTAGGATTGCTGCTGTCTTTTTAGGTGATCGTCGGATTCCTTTCTTGCTTATTTTGTATCCTAACCAGTCCACTGTCCTGAGATTATGCTCGGATTTCTCATCATTGATGGTGATGTTGGCCTCCTTGAGTTTTAGATGTACCAACTCTACTCTTTGTCTGTATTCCTTCTCAGTCTTTGCTGAAATGAGGATATCGTTTAGATAGACTAGGATTCCTTTGTTGTTTCCTAAAAGTTCAGTAATAATCCGTTGGAATGCGCTCGGGGCCGATTTGATTCCAAATGGCATACGCGTATATTTAAATGTACCTTTTGCCGTTATGATTGTCGTCAAAGGTTGTGATTCCTCAGATAATTTTATCTGGTGATATGCAGACTTTAAGTCTATTCTAGCATAAAACCTGCTATCGGTTTCTATCTTTGCCAAGAGGTCTTCTATCCTTGGCAAAGGATATTTGTCGTCCTGTATTGCTTTGTTGAGCATACGGAAGTCGCCGCAAATTCGCACCTCTCCGCTTTTCTTGGCCACGACTACAATGGGGCTTACCCAATCACTGCTTTCCGTTGACACTATTATTCTTTGGTCTACAAGTCGTTCTAATTCTTCATTGACTTTGTTACCTAAGGCGTATGGAATTGGACGTTCGCGAGCTATACAGGGCCTGTAACCTTGTTTGAAATATATTTTAAACCTAACTTTCGGTCAATAATTCAAGACCCTTATATTCCTGTACTTATTTAGGGGGCTGACTTCCTTTGGTTGGTTCCATTTGTAACATCCCAATTTCAAACCGTCTTCGGCTCCGATTATAGTGGCTCCTTTGTCCACTACTAGGAATTCAATCAATTCCTCTCTTTCCACAAAACTCACCTTTAATTTGGTGGTACCTATCACATTTACTTTAGCCTCGTTATAACACCTTATCACGGTGTTGGCTTTTGTGAGTTTCTCTGAGATTCTCTCCCGCTTCAAAGTCTCTGTACTTAGTATGGAAACATCCGACCCTGTGTCTACTATGACTTTCATAGGTCTCTTCCTATACCAGAGTGTTTTCTCTGAAGTTCTTTTCTTTTTACCTTTCACTGAGAAGGTACGATAGTCTTCATCTCCACTAAAGGAGTATGGAGAGTAGTCATCTTTTGGTGGGCCTTGTCTGAACCTTCGTTCGTCCTCACTTGAATTTTCTTCTAGGAATCTATTCCAAGGACCGTCACGGGGACGTTCATTGTATCTGGGACCTCTTGGCGGTCTTTGGCTCCTAAGTGCGGCTTCTGGCCTCCTACACATACTTGCAAAGTGTCCATTCCTGTTGCAACGGCTGCATCTGGTATTATATGCAGGCTCATTCTGATTTGTCCACAAATTTCGTACTTTGTCCACAAGTTTATGATTCTTCCACAAGTTTTTGATATTTTCACAGAATTCTGTATTTTCCACAAATTAATATGTAAAACGAATCATTTTATGGGTTATTCGAATGAATAAAACATACCTTTTACTATTTTTAGCAAAATAAACCTCTAATTCGAGCCAAAATTTTTTTTAAAATAAAAATTCTGTTTTATCCACAAATTTATGATTCTTCCACAAGTTTTGCAAATTAAAAATATAA
>JASNJN010000255.1:0-27907 GCA_030180075.1 Mikrocytos mackini | reverse complement strand
GAAACTCTTTCTTAGTTATCTCGTTTTTATTTTCAAACACCTTGTCCCGGAGAATGGTGCAAAACTTCTCTTCCATATATCCAAAGCTTGCGTGGTTCAAGTATAGCCATTCCGACGACTGTGAAAATCCTATCTCTTTACTATGGGCAGCCAGCTTTGTTTTAAACTCCTCAGATAGTTCTAGTTTCTTTGTCTGCTGACAGAATATGACCAGTCTGCGAGAAAAGTGTGCTTCTTGAAAAACCATCCTGTAGAAGGTTATAGGGAGTTCGTCGGTATACTCTACAAACACCACGTGGCTACCTCCTTCTCCCTCGGACGGTTTCGAGTCTATGTCAAGCAATTTTGAAGAAGGGATGTAAGTTAGTTGTCTGAGAATCTTTGAGTGATTGGTATCTCCTTTTAACGGCGTCAAATAATTCACAGAGAACTGTAGCCCAGTGCCCCGGTCTATACGAGTTTCAAACCATGCTTTCAATGTAAGTACAGGGCAAAATGAAGATAAGAGAATTAAACACAGAATTTTCATTTTGAGTAAAAAATTAGAAATATGTCATCAATCGGTGCACTAATACATCAATGCTGATTTACATCCCCCTATTGTAAAACAGGCTATCCCGAACGAAATCGGTCGGCTCTAAAGATAAAATCCCCCAATTTTGTGTTATAAAAACAATATTTCAAGACATCATAACAGTTGTGAACATGTCACTTTTAACGAACATTGGGAAACTTATTTCTTTATTGGGGTCTATCTATAATTTTTTGTTAAAAAAATAAAATTTCAAACAAACAAAAATTCATTACTTCCTCCATGGTGAAAGAATACAAGCTAAAACCTAATAGCGCGCTGTTATGCTCAAGCAACATGACGTGCAAATATCCGCATTCGTTGCGACGTTATGTGACGAAGAATACAGAAAAAATAAAAAACATATTGGGAAAACTCGACATAGACTTTACGGTAGAAGATTCTACTGTCCATATTGAAACTACTCCTACATGTGCAGATCCTGCTGTGTTTCTATACGCTAGTGATTTCATCAAGATGATATGCCGAGGTGTTCCTTTGAAAAGTGCCAAGATGGTGCTATCCGACAAATACTACTGTGAGATAGTTAACCTGAAGAAGTTTGCGAAAGGCTCGGACAAAGTCACAAAACGACGCAAGTTAATCCAAGGAAAGAGTTCTCAACATTTACAAGCTATCGAAGACAATACGAACTGTAAAATATTTTGTTACCTGAGTAGTGTATGTATAATTGGAAAGTATAAAGATCTGCAGAAAGCGAAGGATATAGTTGTCGAGACGGCCAATAATATCCACCCGTATTACAGCTTTGTAAAACTGCAAAAGAAAGATGAGTTGGCGAAGAAGGAAGACATGAAAGATAAAAATTGGGCCAAGTATATCCCAAAGCCACAGAATATAGACAACAGAAGAAAGAAATCGAAATAGGATTCCCAATGCTTATTGTTCGTACGGATATTTTAGATTAAAGTTATAGTTTGTATTCTAATGCATATTAAAGTGGTTATTGAATTAATAAGCCTTTTAGTAGGTCATTTCCAAACTAGTTTCTATCCCAGAGATTTATTTTCAAAACTAAACAAATTTCAAGTAGGTTCCGAATATTTCAATCATTATAGAGGACGAGAAGCCCTAGAAACGACAATCGCTCTTCAAATATTTATCGCAGCCCCAACCCATACCCTCTTTAACAACAGACCCCTTTGGGCTATGTTTATAATAATATAAAAGCCTTTAGTGTTTTAAACTTTACACACACATTTTAAAAAATTTTAATTTTGCTTTAATGGGCGGAAGTACAGAACAAGATTTAGAAGGACTTAAATTACGCGACCTTAAAAGGAGATCATCTTCTGAAAGAAGAGGAAGTGTGGCAAACTCAACTTTTCTATTGAAACAAAGATTTCGAAATACGTGCATTTCGAACGAAAAACATAACCTTGAACTCGCCGCTATAGGAAATTGCAACGTTTACCATTTATGCGACACACAGGGCACTATAGTATATGGATGCATGCCAAAAATGGACAGTGATCCCATGTTCAATCATTTAATACATAGCACAGATTGTGGACCAGGTGTTATAGATCCATCACAAACTTTGTTCAAAATAGAAATAGAGAACTATGACTACTCAAACAGTCATTATTTCCCACAGACAGCCATACTAGTCACGAATTTGTATGACAAGGATGGAAACTCAGTAAGAATCACAGATTTCTGCCCACTTTACGAGCACTATGAAAGAGTGTATAACCCAGCCACATTAATCAGAATGATCAAACCTACAGGGCGCCCCAAAATAAAAATATCACTCCGAATCAGTGCTAAATTCGGGGTCAATCAGCCGGCAAAAATAAGCCTTGGTCCCTCTCATTTGCTTTACACCACTGATGATGAATCCTATCGTTTGACTACGAGTATTGCACCCGTTTATATAGATTTGGAGAAGTACTTCGTTGTCAACAAGAACCTCAACATGCACCTTTCTACGGCTGAACCTGTGCACGACAACATCAACAACATGTGTCGCTTTTACTTTGAAAAGACGGTTGCTTATTGGCAGCAATTCACCCGATCTCTATTCCTCCCACTGGAGTGGCAGCAGGAAGTTATCAGGGCGGCGATAACTCTTAAATTGTGTCAGAACGATAAGACCGGCGCTGTTGTTGCGGCCATGACAACCAGTATTCCGGAGTCTGATGACAACAAGGGTAGAAACTGGGACTATCGATATTGTTGGGTTAGGGACTCCTATCACACTATACAGTCTCTCAATAGGCTTGGGCAAACAAGCATTATGGAAAAGTACTTGGATTACATTATCAACATTCTCCACGACAGGAGTGGGACTGGATTACAGCCATTATATAGTGTGTCAGGAGAGAAGGTGATCGAAGAGAGGGTTATTGGCTCTTTATCTGGGTACCGGCACTTTGGACCAGTTAGACTAGGCAATGCCGCTTACACGCAGATTCAAAATGACACATATGGATCCATCATACTTTCGGTCAAACAGTTGTTTTTTGACTACAGGTTAAAAGACAAAGCTGACCACTCACTATACAAGGAGTTAGAAAACGTGGGTGAGATGGCTTTCAGTGCTTACAACCAAGCGGATGCAGGTATATGGGAGTTAAGAGATTCCAA
Source organism: Mikrocytos mackini (assembly GCA_030180075.1). Lineage (NCBI taxonomy): Eukaryota > Endomyxa > Ascetosporea > Mikrocytida > Mikrocytiidae > Mikrocytos > Mikrocytos mackini. Next base: position 24,726 of record JASNJN010000255.1, on the reverse strand, counting down.
CCACGTTCACACGCATTCCTCATTGATGTGTTGGGCGGCCTGTGTAAGCCTCGCGCAGATTTCGGAAATAATGAAGTTACCAAGTAGACAGCAATGTTGGGAGGCAAGGGCCGAGAAAATAGAAAAGTTTATAAAGGACAACGCATGGAGCGAGAAGTTCCAGACCTACATAGCGATTGTATTCGACGGTTCGGATGAAGAACAGAGAAAGGAGAAAGAGGACCTTACAGAAGAGAATCTCCCTCTTGACAGTTCTATTTTGCTTTTGGGGACACTTGGGCTGTGCGACGGGAAGGATGAGCGGTTTATAAAGACTGTTAAGAAAGTTGGTGACGTTTTAATGAAAAACAACTTTTTGTTCAGGTACAACTTGGCGGATGATTTCGGGAAGCCCAAGAACAGCTTCATTGTCTGCACGTTCTGGTATATAGAGGCATTGGTGCTGATCGAAAAAAAGGAAGAAGCAAGGCACATGTTCGAAAACCTTCTGAACTTCAGAAACAGATTCGGGATTCTGAGCGAACACATAGACATAGAGAAGAAAGAGCTGTGGGGGAACTTCCCACAGGCATACAGTATGGTCGGAATTATAAACTCCGCTTTAATATTAAGCAAGAGCTGGGATTCCATAGGACTATAATATTAGTAAATAAATGAAATTGCAAAAAGAATGTCAATATTTATCGAAGAATTCATTTGATTTCTATCTCCATTATAAACTTAATTAACACTCTTAATCACAACTTCTCTCTTTCCTTCTATTATTTTTTCTATACGCTCGAAACTCGTAATATACATAAACAGCAAAAATTACTCCACATATTATTCCAAAAACTACGTCCTCAAAGTGGTGCCGCCCCGCTGCCCTTCTCGAAAAGCTAATCAACATTCCATACAAAACTAGAATAGAGATGAGCAGTGTTCGTGCGAAGTTCTTGGTGAGGTATTCGAGAAGAAGAACAAATGATAGTGTTGAATAGACCATTGTAGCAGCGTGTCCCGAGAAAAATGACTCATTGAAGCTTTTTGATGTGTCTTTGCAAATTGTCAACGTATCAAGAAACAACTCATCAATAGACATGTGGTCTTTCAATAAAATAGGCAACATGTAGCTACATTTGGAGAATGCGTCTGGCCTGAGCTTTATTATGATTGACTTTGCGAAGTATGTTAGTAATGTTTTGGCAGCCAGTCCAAAACAGTTCATCGAAGCGTAAACAAAGGCCAACTTAAAGCTTCTCTTTATCAACAATATAACACAGAAAGACAATGCAATGAGAACAGCGCTAGTAGACCACAATGCAATGTTGCTTATAGTCTGACTAAGGTTCGTTGGGACCATGTAATGGTGTATTTCTGTTCTGGGGATGGCTCGAAACATCGCCTTGGGTATGGCAACGTTCAAAAGTAATCCTGTTGCTATTACTACTGTTATAGAAGCTATCTCGACTGCTAAACGTCGAACCATCACTATAGACCACTTTCCTTTGCTCTGTGCCATTTTTAAATGTACAGGATTTTAATGGAAAAAAATCTGTATCTTCTGATTTATGCTTTGGACAGGCTTCTAAGCAAAGTAAAAATATCAGTTGGCATATTTGGACTAGACAAGCACAAGCCCAATCAAGAACAAATTGCAGAAGGTCTGGGAATAGAGTTTGGAATTTTCTTCTTATCAACAATCTTTTACCACGGCAAAGAAACAAGATTCCACATTATGCTCTTTATCAGTTGGATAATCGGGGTAGTGGATGATATAGTTACCATTTCGTTCAAACTAAAGATGGTTCTCAGCTTTCTTTTGAGCGGCTCTTTTATATTCTTTTTCACACCTACAAATGAACGACCTATATTAATTGGTTATATACAAAAGAAGCTTTTATTTAATGAGAGATTAGGCTCACTTACTCACAAAGTTGTATTGTTCCTTATCACTGCGTTCGCCTTTAATTCGATAAACTTGCTTGCTGGTATAAACGGTCTAGAAATTACTCAAACTATTATGATAATCACGGTATTCCAGCTACTAATTATAAGAGGTCAACTCCTGCCGTATAATGAAATAGAGAAAAGAAAAAGAACAAAAGAAACGATGCATTTATACACAATAAATGAAACGGCACTTCACTTATCTGTTTTGACGTTCTTTCTGAATAAATATCCCGCTGTTAGGTTCGTTGGAAACTCATATACGGCTTGTATGGGCGGTTTAATTTCCATCAACATACTACTCAACGAATTGCCCATAATCAGCTTCGGAGCGATTTTGATACAGTTTTTCAACTTTTTGATTGGCTTCCATGAAATATTCCAGATATTTGGGTACGTACGAGAAGATGCTAGACTACCCGTATTTAACGAAACGACTGGGATGTTGACTATGGGTAAATCCAAGACGTTTTTAAACTTGCTGTTATATATAAAAGGTGAAATGAACGAACTTGATTTATTGGCATATTTCACACATGTACAATTTATTTACTTAATTTTGTACTATACCATTAGGATATACTTACTTGAATATATTCTGATAAATAACTTATAATTTGCATTTCGTCTTCTAAAATCAAACAACTTAATATTATGAGTATAATTAATTCGGGGATATAATAATTAAATGTTTAGTTCATTATTATTGTACATTTGTCCCAAAAACCCTCTTCATAGTGTGACTGGTCAAGGTCGCCAAAACAGTGTTCCTCGTATCAGTTCCCGTCATAACTTCGGTTAGTGTCTTACTATTTACCACGATTTTGTACTTCAGAAGCTTTATAAACTTTACAACTTCATCGAGTTTTGAGTGGTAAAGTTTGACGATCGTCTTAACGTCTTTTATATAGAAGTTCCAGTTGGATAAGGCACCAAAGGCGAACAAAGCGTGGATGGAAAGCTTTGTGTTCAAGGCTTTTGTATTCAAGTTGTCAGCCCATTCTATAATGATTGTTCTTACTTCATTAAACTTTTCATGTTCAGAGAATTTGTAATACAAGTGGCTTCTTTTTTTCAGCATGAGGAAGGTAGTCAGTACAACGAAATACACCCATTCGTCTGACTCCTTTTTGTCGCCAAGTAAACGCTTCAAATCACAACACACTTGGTGGCTCAAAAAATTAACTCCTTTGTCCTTTCTTCTCTCCTCCTTCAACTCACACGCGATATCATTGTACAGGTCTTTAAAACGCTCCTTCGCATTCGGAGAAAATTCCTTGTATAAATCGAACGTCGCAGTATGTTTTTTGTCATCCCAAACAACACTGTCCAATACAGAAATGTTCTTATCTCCTGTTCTTTTGTTATATGGCACAAACTTGTTGCTAATTGCAGTGTTGTCAAACAATCCCTGTTGTAGTGTCCCTCGGGCACTGAACTCGGGGTAGAATATTTTTCGCAAACCCATAAGTTAAATTTTGTAAATTTTATGAACAGAGCAAAAGATCAGTTGAAGGAACGCATCAACACAATGACCAGATTGGTCCAAGATTCCAATACACAGATATATGACGGATTAATAACCTATCTAGTTAATCTGTTTATGCAATGCTACAGCGATATTTACTTCCGACCCAACTTTCTCACCGAAGACATGAATACATCGGAAAACTTCATGCTGTTGATAAACCTGTTTTCAGAAGAAATAGGAAATATGTTGAACAGTATCAGAAAAGACTTCAGGACGTATTTAATCCGTGAGCGGTCAATCACTGGGCTGCATGCTGCTAAGAATTCCTTGGCCTACAACCTAAGCAACACGGAAGGATTGAGGAAAAACTTTACAATCATAGAAGACAGTTTCAAGCAGCATTTCTCGGCAAATCAACAGGAGAAGTATGCCGACGGGGTGTCCAAAGAATTCGATTCGTTTACTCATTCGTATTTTAACCTTATCCTAGAGTTTGCCAATCCTAACTACCAATCCATAATTCGAGGGAATAAAAACTTACTAACAAAGGACTCGCTCCGAATTGCCGAACTGGCGAAGATTAAAATGACAGAAGGTGTTGACTCTGATGTGGAATTGGAAAACCAAGGAGTTACAAAGGTATTTGTTTGTCCATTGACAACAGCACAGATAGAAACGGGATGTATTTCTAGTAGATGCGGGCATTATTATGAAAGAGGGGCCATCGAAGCGCATATAAATAACGAACCGGCTGCAAAACTTCCATGCCCCAATTCAGGGTGTGATAAAATCATTTCTTTATCGGATCTGACCAAATTATATTCTATTGATATTGAAAAGGAACTGAGAAAATTTGCATATATTAAAGTTTAAATAAATAAACTTTATTTGATAATTTGTAGGTTATATTAATTTGAAAGCTCTTTTAAATATTTATAAAGGATGGAAATATTCTGTATTATCTTTTGATTACCTATAATTATTTTATATAAGTCTAATACTTTGTATACTACTTGGCAATTATTTGGACATATTCTTGGTTACAAATTGTAATAAATTAAAACTATTGAGGAAATTTTTGAACAACAAAGAAATGGGCTTTTTATATAAGGAGAAACTAATTATTTATTTAATTATTTATTCCCCCGTCTTCACAACTACCTACTCGTATTCTTATCCACATCGGACAACTCCTCCCAATTTTTTATTTAACACTTTCGCCCCCACGAGGGTCAATATGACCCATAATGAACTCAGCATATATGACATTTTGGGTCATATTGACCCACAGAAACTGTTTCTTTCAGGACAATTTGGGTCAATATGACCCATAAAATCCATTACGTTCAGGACCATTTAGGTCAAATTGAGAGAAATGCAAAGTAACAAATTTTGATAATTTTTGTATGGACCTTATTCTTTATACAAACCAATATGCGGTTTGGTTTTGTTGTTAATTTACTATGTGACTTGGTTAGAAGTTGTGCTGTTTCTTGGTTTTGTCGTTTAAGCTTATTCAAACTTGTTATTTTTTAAATTTTAAGTTCTCTAATGGTACAATGTATTTATTGCTCTGACGACTTTAAGACACAAAGAGGGCTGAGAACACATCTTCATAAACTTCATAAAGACGAACTTTTGTTAAATAAGGACATAGAACCTTCACTGGACGAAGAAGGTAAACATCCACCAAACAACAACAAACAGCCTGTTCTACACAACTTGCGACATTCTACAAGCTCACAGTTGCACATCACTACTCGGAAAGCACGCTTAACATTACCAAATCGCTCTAACCTTACTATTGACAACAATACTTCTGTCCCAGGGCTTTCTACAACAACTAACATGGAAATTGAAGCAAACAACTTGTTTGGTTTGACACAAACCAAATCTATACACCATACTGAAGGGAATACTGATATATCTTATCGTAAATGCGTTTCTCATGTTCCGCATAAATATCCTTCTAAAAATGAGGTTGAATTGAAAAATGCCACAAATTTTCGGTTTTGATTGCCCCGGAAAATAGCCATGCTCAGAAAAAATTTTTTTTAAAAAACAACAAATTATTTTTCGGGCAAAAATTTTATGGGAAAACGCTTCCAAAAAATTTTCCCCCAAAAAATTAATATTTTTTTCCATTCTCAAAAAAAAATTTCGAACATGAAAAAAATTTTTTGACCAAAAACACGTTTTTATCACTTTATAAACAATTTTGAAAAAAAAAATTTTTTGGATTTTTAAGGGGTGCATCAAGGAAATTTTCAAAAAAGTTGAAGTTCAAAAACACAAAAATTTTTGAGAATTTTTTTGGAAATTTTTTTAACACGTGTATTTTCAAGAGATCTACAAAAACAAACTTTTAAAAAATTTTGAAAATATTATGATCGATTTAATATTAAAAATTAAACAATGGTGTATTATACACCTATTCCTGAGGTATCAATACAGCGAATATTTTTTGGAATTTTTTTTTAAAAATGCTTTTTCTTTGAGATCATGCTTTTACAACGTTCTAAAAAAAATTTTGAAAAAAAATTCGGGTTCATTTAGTAAATTTTCGAGATGACTTTTTGACAAAAAATATAAAATTTCATAAAAAATTCAAAAAAAAATTTTTTTTCAAAAATGTTTAAAAAATGATAAAAACGTGTTTTTGGATCATAAAAAAGTTTTGTTGGGTTCAAAAAATTTTTTTAATAATGGAAAATAATACTAATTTTCTGAGATAAAAAATGTTAGATAATATTTTTCCATAAATTTATTGCCTGAAAAACAAATTTGCTGTTTTCAAAAATTTTTTTTTCTGAGCATGGTTATTTTCTGGGACAATCAAAACGCCAAATTTGTGCTATTTTTCMATTTTGTGRCATTTTTCAAATTTTTGTGGCATTTTTCAATTGAGCCTTGAACCGTTTAGCCTCCTCRAGTTTATCGCTTATACACCTATTCATTCTTTCCACAAGACCGTTTTGTCGTGGATTATAAAGCGGAACCGGCTTGTGTCTTACTCCACAGTCCTTTAAAAACTTCTTAGTTTCTTTGGACACGAATTGCGTGCCATTGTCTGAGACCACCAATCCTGGGTAGCCATATCTGAGGAACAACTGTCTCAGTTTTTCTATTATGATTGCACTGCTCGTTCCTGTTAGACCGATTACTTCAGTCCATTTGCTATGGTAATCCACTATTACCAACAAATATTTGTAGGGGCCTACATCTAGAGGTCCCTTTAAGTCTATCGCGATTTTATCCCAGGCAGTCCCTGTAAAGGGTACTGGGATCAAAGGGGCTTCATATGTCTTCTTAGTTCTATCACTGTTTTCGCATTCGTGACATTGCTCTATGAAGTCCTTCACTTTGTTTCGCCAGCCTGGCCACCAAAAGAGTTCTCCTACTCTTGCTGTAGTACGCGTAATTCCTTGGTGCAGTTTATGCCCCTGATGGATAATTTCTCCCCTTCCTGTGGGTTCTGGTACGTATCTCGTATTATCGTAGAATATATTGCCGTTGGTTACCGTTAGCCGTTCTCGTACTCTGTAATGTCAGGGTACTCTGCTCTATTTTGTTCAGTCCAATTATCTTCCTTGATCACTTCTGTCAAGTTCTGCATCTTTGTTTGATAGGCCCTCATACCTCCCACCTCTGTTTCTTCAATTTCATTGACCACGTACTCCTCTCGTAGTGGTATTTCTTGGTGCCTCACCCCTTGTGCTGATCTGCTAAGCCAATCAGCTATTTCATTACAACTGCCTTTGATGTATTCTACATCATAGTCAAAACAGGAAACCTTTTCCCTCCAACACTCTACTCGCGCTATGCTCTTAGTACCTCTCTTCTGAGATAATAAGGTCTCCAACGCTCTGTGGTCGGTCTGCAATGTGAAGTGCCTTCCTAGCAAAAATTTCCTAAATCTTTGCATAGCAGCTACACACGCGAGTGCTTCTTTCTCGCTTATGCTGTAATTCTTTTCATATTTCCTAAATGTACTCGACCAGTACACTACTGGTTTCATTTGTCCCGAGGGCTGTTCTTGTTCAAGAACAGCTCCCATTCCTGCCTCACTGGCATCACACTTCAGTATGACTCCATACTTGTCACTGGTTTCAAATAATGCTAGCGTTTCTCTTTTTGAAATTGCTCTCTTAATTTCATTTAACGCCTCATGTTCTGTTGGTCCCCACTGCCATTTCCTTTCTTTTTCTAACTGTTTATGCAACGGTGCTGCAATCTCCGCTAATGCTGGGATAAATTTCCCGTAATAGTTGATAATTCCTAGGACCAGTCTCAATTGTCTTATGTTCTTCGGGTCCTTCAGTTCATTAATCTGTCTGGCTTTTCCTGTTGTTGGTTGCAACCCATTTCCACTAATGGTGTATCCTAACCATTCAATTTCTCTAACGGCACACACGGTCTTTTCCTGGTTTATCTCAATTCTGTTGGCATTGAGTTTTTCTGATACGGCATTATAACGGTCTAATAATATTCTTCTTGAGGTCCAGTCACCAAGATGTCATCTAGATAACAATATACCCCCTTCATCTCTCCTAGCATGTCTGTCATTATTCTTCGAAAAGCTCCTGGTGCCGATTTAATGCCGAATGGCATTTTTGTATACTGGAAGGCACCTTTATGAGTTACTATTGTTGTTAATTCCTGAGATCCCTTCGTTAATGGGATCTGATGGTATGCTGAACGCAGGTCAATCTTTGCGAACAGCTGATTATTACTTCCTAAGTTTGCTAGGAGGTCTTCTATATTGGGGAGTGGATACCTATCCAAAACTACTTCTTGATTTAATTTCCGAAAATCTCCACAGATACGCATGGCTCCACTGCTCTTGCGTACTACAACTATCAGGCTTGCCCATTCGGACTGGCGGGCTGGTATCAATACTCCTTCGTATCTTAATCTGTCGATCTCATCTTCCACTGTTTTACGCAAGGAAAATGGTACGGGTCTTTCATTTTGATGCTGCTGGGACTGCTCCAGGCTTTAGACGTATGTCGAACTCTATCTTTGAAAAATAGTTAATGAATCGTAGATGTCCATATTTATTTATGGGCACCCATCGTAGTATCTCCAACCCCGTACATTCCTCACTGGATAAGATGTTGGACCCGTTCTCTACTACGATGAAATTCACAAGTTTCTGGCGTCTCTCATGACGTACTATGGTCTCTAGTTCTCCCAAAACGTCTACTACGGACCCTCCAAAACTCTTTATCTTAACCGTACTCGGTTTCATGTCCTTTTCCCAGCCATACTTCCTGACTAGTTTGTACGACAAACAGGATAGATCTGCTCCTGTGTCAGCAAGACATCCGACATGTACGCCCTTAATTTCCACTACACGATAGACTCTTCCACGTTCCTCTTTATCGTGGTAGGTATAATTCCTATGATGTTTTCTTCCCCGATGTTTTCGCTCCTCTTCCGAATAGGAGTCATCAGTATAGCAATCTGAATACTGTTCGTATTCTCGTATTCCTCTTTGGCTACGCGAACGTCGTTCGTCCGTCCTTCTATCACGGTCATAATTCCGTGGTTTCTTATGCCAGTCTTTATCGACATTCTGCCGGTTCCTATTACGGCACACCTTGGCGAAGTGTCCTATTCCATCGCATTTAGTTCATCGCCTATCTGTGGCGGCACAATTACGGCGTCCTTCTGGGTGTGTATATCCACATCTACCGCATCCAATTTTGTCCTCAGCCACATTCTCCTTTTGCGGCGTTGATTGTCTAACCACTGTTTGTGGCACTATCTTAGGTGTAGGGCTTACTTCTTCTGTTGCACCCTCTAGTCTTTGTGCGGTCATCATCGTTTCGGTAAACGTCCGCGGTGTCTCTTCTAACAGTTGGGTTCGTATCTTCTTGTTCTTTAACCCATTTACGAAGATGTCTCTGAATAGGCTATCTTCCTTGTCCTCCAGTTTGCACTGGACAACTAGCTCTCTCATTACCAGGCTGTATGCAATTACGGTTTCGGTCTCGCCTTGGCGTCTGTTAAGCAACTTGCTTCGGGCGGTGGCTACGGAACTACGTGGTCTGAAGAAGGAATCCATTGCGTACTCGATGTCTTCCAAACTGTTCTTCGGCGCTTCGATGAATTCCATTATACGGGTGGCTTCTGTCCCCATGCATCCCTTTAGGATCGCTAATTTCCTAATTTCATTTTCTTCATCCAATTTTGTGGCGATGAGGTAATTCTTGAATTCGTTCATCTATTCTCTGAACGTTCTTTCAGGTGTGCCCGGGCTCTGGAGGAAGGGTTTGGGCTGTTTGATTGGGCAGAATTCTGTTATCTGCACTTTCGCCTCCTCCGTTACGGTCTTTGCTATCTTTAGCTTATCTGTGTGCGTCTCCACGGTTCTTGGTTTGATATCTTCAACTGGCTCTGCTTGCCAACGTGGAATCTCCTTAGTAACTTCGTGTGTTGGCTCGGTCACTCCCTGTGATCCGGTCATCCCTTCGGTCTTCTGGCTGGCTGGTAGGGCAGTTTGACTTACTCCCTCACTCTTACGCTCTAGGAGACGGCTCTTCTCCTTCTCTTTGTCTAGATCCTGGATCTCTTCTCTTATTTCTAGGATCAGTAGCTCTTTCCAGAGTTCGCTCTTGGGTTTACTCACATCTGCTCCTAACCCAATTTTCTTATAGCGTATCTTAATCTGGGCCATTGTTGGCTCCTTGTTAAGGTCTCTACCCTTTGTCAACTCCACTGCGAGTCTGTCAATCATGTTAGCCTTCGTTTTAGGCATTGGCTCTCCTTGGAGTCGGACCTTCCAACCAGCTCTCAGGTCGTTCATTTTCAGGTTCCCAAGTGTTTCCTTGGCCTCGCTAACGAGGATGTTCGATGTCGCCATGTTATGAGGGATCATAAGTATTTTCTAAAATTTAATATTTTAGTTATCTTTTTATGCCATCACTACAATTTTTATACGAGAAATATTTGCATTTTTAAACATATATTTATTATAATAAAATCCATTACTATCTTCCGGTAATATAAAAAATTATAACGATATTCTTATAATTTTATAAATTTTAAACATCTTTGAAAGTCATAAATCGCCGTTTCAATAATTTTGGAGATGAGTGTACTCCTGTGTTTAATTTCTAATGGAAATATACCTAGACGTCTTAAATAGGGTTTTAAATTACCCGATACCCGCGTAATGTAGATATTTGCTATCCTAAAATATTCGGATAATTATCACATATATTAAAAATTATTTAACATATTACAACTCTTTCAAAAACCACCATAAGAAATTCTCTTTTCAAAAGAATCTTCTATCTTTTCTACAACCAAACTATCTCCTATCATTCTACTTAATGTGCCATCTCTTTCATTAACGTCCAAACTAGCTATGTCGAAGGGTGTCATTGCAGAGTAAATATTCGTTTTCATATTCTTTATATTCAAAATGTTAATATCCTTATTACAGTATTGAAACACCAAAAACTTATTCTTATAAAAAGAAATGCTTGAGTGTTTAACAACTGTATGGTAAACATTTAATGAATTCGTTAAATAGTACAAAGTCTTTATAGAATCATCAATTGTGTTATAAAGCTTTATTGCACAGGCACTCATGATTGCTATGTAATTATAACTAATTTTCATATCAAAAATCGGTTGACTTTCCATTATAAATTTTCTTTTCGTTGATTGTGGGCTATTGGGATATCTGATATCGTTGTATACAAGCATACATCCATTAGATGGAATTGAAACGACATCATACTCACCGTGCATGCCTATTCTTTTTACTGGTGTAATGTTTCCTCCGAATATGTTTTTTATTGTTCGAACTTTCGTGAATTTTTCACGAAAATCAAAAACATATATATTTCCACCACGACAACCCAAAGTAATGTCAGTAGTGTTTGTGTGTGATATTAGAGATGTCACTGGCTTGTTCAGGGGTATGCGGCTAGAATTTAGATTTCTTGTTGTTTTTGTGTTGCTTGTAATATCATATGAAGTTATCGAGTCCCAACCTGCAGAGTAAATAATAAAACTGTTGTCATTTGAGAATGTGTAGTCGTAGATTGGAGATGTCTCACTTACTATTAAAGGCAGTGTGTAGTTTCTAGCTGATTTCGAATGAGTGCTAGAGTAAGGGAAGACATAAATTTTTGCTTTGTTTTGTGTGCTAACTGAAACAAACTCTGAATTGTTTGTAAACTGGCTGAACTTTGTATGTGTGTATATAGCGCCAGTGGAGTCGTCTACAAGTTTCCTTTTAAAAACAGGCGTTGTTGGGCAATAATTTGAAATTTTTGAAATTCTAAATTTTAAAAATAAAAACATTCTCAAGAAGACCTGTGTATGTTTCTGACTCTTTCTTAACAACATTATATTGAACAGCCCATCAATTATCGATGACGTACAAATTAGGCCACACACCAAAAATCAAAGAAATTACACACCAGCATTCCTCCCTCTAGTGAACATTACATCAATTAACACTACGCCACTATAACTGTTCTACCTTCATTTATCCTTTACAAACACCAATTTCAAAAAGCCGAAATTTAAATTTTTTCTTTTCATGCCACTTCGAACTCGTCTCGACCCATCCAAGAAACCTCCCAAAATTAGACCACTCATTATATATTTAGTAGTTGCACTTTGTTTGTTAATTATAGCCTTAACCGTGACATTAATATTGAGTATCAAAAAAGCTTCCTCGCCTGAAACAAATAACTCTGAATCAACCACAAGTTCAGAATCGACAGAACCAACTGAAACTAAAACCGAAACTGAAACTGAAACCGAAACTGAAGAATCTAGCGAATCCACCAAATCGCACAAAAACACGTATTTTGCCGATTTTATGAACATAAGATCAAAGTACGAACTTTTTTTTCTTCAAATGGCAGTAGGACCTTATTTACAACAAAAAACAAAAGTTAAAATAAAACCACATGAAAAAAAGACTTCAAAACAAGACGTTGATGTGCCAGCTTATCATGAATACATTCTAAAAGACAAAAAAACACTTACATTTAAAGATTTTGAAGTTTACTTTAATTCATTTGCAAAATACAAAACATTACTTGAAATAAGGAAAACTAAAGACACACACAATATAGTTTTAAATTTCTCTGAATGGTTCTTTCATACAGCTTACTATATTTACAGATACATTACAGATATTGACAACGTTTTTTCGCCTTTTATAATAGGAGAGTTTGAAGCGAGGGAATTAGAAGGAGTTATAAAGCCTAAGATATTCAAATACCAAAACTACGTCAAATTTCATTTGTTTAGGAATGTATTTTATAAGATATTTATGCCGGTCTTTACGAACTTTGATTTATTGTATGCTGATTTGCTGCTTACGTTAAACAAGGAAAATCAGTTTACAAAGGTTGAAAATAAGTACAATTTAGAATGGTTACTAAGATACCCAAATATTATTACTTACAATAGCTTAATTTCGTACCTTATATTTATAAAAGAAAATCTGTTGGATATAGAAATAGAAGAAAATGAAAAAATGACGGCTTTTATCGAAAATGAAGAAATGTGGAATAAAATAAAGGAAATTGTTGGTTTGACTGAAAAATTATATGTATCGTTTGAAAAACTTGAAGGAGCGTCTGAAGCGGTATCCAAATTTTATATGGAAAAAATTGGAGAAATAGAGGATAAATTGGGAATCCTTGCAAATGAATACTTTGTAGAAAATGTTAATTAATTTAAATACGGTTATCTATTAATTTGTTAAGTAATAGCTTAGGTTATAATTTGTTTTTCATATATTTTGATACATTAAATATTTTGTAGTAATGAAATAGACTCTTTATCAAATTATTTGATGTTTAAAACTGAGATGAAAATTTAGTCTTAATCTCGTCAAACTCCGACCTTATTTCGGCTGGTATGAAACGAAAAAATTTTCATAAAAAATTCAAAACTAATTTGGCAAGTTTGTATAAATAATGTGGTAAAATGAGCTGGTTTAAGAATCTTATTTACAAATAAACTTATAAAAGTGAATATTGGAACTTTAAAATTTAAACATTTATTTCCTCAGGATGTCGGTCTAGAACCCGAGGTTGCAACAACCAGCGTATCAAGGGCTCCACATTCCCCGATACTTCAAAACATCCAGCAACCAGCCCCTGTTTGGTCTCCTATTAGGGAGACAGAAAGCCAGATGGGAACCATATTGGTCTAATCTGTCATCAATTCTTTAACACGGATCGCAACGTCCAAAATAACAGAACGAAGCCGGGGTAAGTTCATGTTTCCCTTGACATTGTCCTGCAAACCACCCTATGGGTGTGAACCACGAATACCAATTCTCAATGCGAATAAGGTATAATCCTGTTACAACTAAAGGACTCCTTTAATATACCAAAAAAGAACTCCGTTTTTCACGTAAGGTATATAAACAAAGTGTTGTTTAGTGACACCATGGCGATATGATTAAGATCCAAGCATCTGGTTAATCCATATGTGCGAAAAGTCCACTTGGATAGTAAGTGATAATAACCAGGAATTTCACTAAGCCCGTGTAGCAATTTATTGAATAGCTATAACCAGTCCGGAGGTGGAGTTGAAATAGCATAAACCTTTCGGGTATTTACTCAAATGAGTAATCCAAAGTTGTTTTTGTTCTCTTGGGAAGGAGTAAGAGGAACTCATTCTCATTCTAAAATTAAACCATAAGTTCATGATGAAGTGTACTGATATGGCCAATCGATATTGACTTTAATAAATTAATAATTAATTATATTTTAAATTGTCACTCTTTCTTTGAACTTCATGTGTAGGGGCGGAAATATATGGTTTAATTCGAACTGGCCACATTTTTACCAAAACAGCCACAAAAATTCGAACAGGCCACATTTCTACCAACTGGCCACAAAAATTCCAAATGGCCACATTTCTTCCAAATAGCCACATTTATGGGCGCTCAATTTCTAAAAACTCGAGTGTATGCCAATAATACAGTTTCTAATTATGAAAAAACGACTGAAATTATCAAATTAAAATACGAGGTACGATTTTCACCACTATTTAAGCGTATATCTTGTCGCGACAAAAAATGTGGCTATTTGGAAGAAAATGTGGCCAGTTGGAAGAAAAAATGCCGAACATATTTGAACCAATTTTTAAAAAAATTTAATTGGTTCAGAACATTCTTTATGGTATAAAACTAACTAAGCGTTAATAAAAAGTATTAATATTACCGATATACCATAATAGCCCTGAAATAACGAAATCCAAATGTGGCCAGCTGGAATTTTTGTGGCTATTTGGAAGAATTGTGGCCAGTTGGTAGAAATGTGGCCAGTTCGAATTTTTGTGGCTGTTTTGGTAAAAATGTGACCAGTTGGAAGTCAGCCCTAAAATGGCTTATTTTTGATCAAAAACGAAGTATATTGTGTCCCAGAAAATAATAAACATAAATTTGGGCTCGGTTTTTGATTTAATGGTTTTGTTCAAGAATTTTTCTTTATAATTGACAAATTTTGAAAATTTTATATTAAATTTTTTAAAATCTAAAAATGGGTGATTAAAAAGAGAATTTTTTAAATGAAACGATTAAATCAAAAACCGAGCCCAAATTTATGTTTATTATTTTCTGGGAAACAATATAAATAAATATAACTTGATTTGAAGCCATTTTTGAAATAATTTTTTGCGTGGAAGGTTCCTCACCCGAATTTTTACTTATAATTTGGTAAGGGGGTGCGGCTGCACCGCCCCCTCAAACCTTATCTCCGATTAAAGTAAAATATATACATTTAATTACATTGTATTACTTCCTTTTTTCTTTTATAAATCTATTCTTTTCAAAATAATTTTGTTTTGATTTCAAATAATCGGCAAGTTCTTCTTTATCCTGTTCTTGTATTTTATCTTTATCCCAGTTACTTTTCAACGAAGTAATGAGAGAATCTTTGTCGTTTTCTAGATCCTTTAATCTCTCAACAATAGTTTTTTTTTCGTCAATTTTAACATTTATTTCATTCCTTTTCTTAGGCAATTCTTTTGATGGGGTGGTTTCTGTAACCCGTGTATCCCTATGTTGTTTTAGAGACTTTACAAGTAAATACATACGCCCATAGACGAAGTTTTGTCAAATCCAATTTTTCCATTTTAACTTTTGGAAATATATAAACAGATTTAATCCATCGTACTGGGATTATATATTACTATAAATAACACATAGGCTTATTAAATATCACTTCTATGTAATATCAACGAAGTGGAATCATTGGCAAATATTTTTTCTAAACAGCATATTGATAACTCGGATCACATTTATACGCATACAATCAAATAATTAGACTTCAACCACAAGCAAAACCAATACCAATAAATTACCTACTTATAAATGATGTTTATCGTTTAGGTACAACAATATCCCCTCCACCTTTTTATCTTTTTTAAACTTATTCAAAACATAAATAACTTCAGCTACGAATGCTTCAAGTTGAATAATCACTTTATCTGTTTTCAATAAATTTAACTCGTACTTAGCTCCAATCTGAAATATCAAAGGCGCAATTTGTTTATCAATGTTAGCAGCAATGAATTCTGTAAGCTTTGTAAGAATAAGAGAAGGATTAAAACATGATGTTTCAACATTTTGTAATGTAGTTCTTACTCTTTGGATTATTTGATAGTTTGGCGACCTAACAATTTGCATGCTTATTGCTCTTAGGTTAATAAGCCACCTGGGAAGAAGTTCTTTTAAATCTTTAACTGGTTCGTTAACAAACTTAGAAACTATATAAAGTTCCATCATTTTTAGTGCCAGTTTTTTGTTTCCGTTACATATAAAAGAAAGCTCTGAAATCACACCGTCGGGTATTTCTAATGTTTTCTTATTATCACCAAACAAACCTTTTAAGACTTTAGACTCTTCCTTTAAATCTGGAAGGGCCTTCTTTATATCTGTAGCTGTGGGCGCTGGGTTGGAAACACATAAACACCTACTTTGAAGAGCGGGCCGCAGTGAATCGACGTTGTTAGTAATAAACACAAATCTTGCGTTTTTGTTGAACTTTTCTATAGTTCTTCTCAGACTCTGTTGCGCTTGCATGGACAACAGTTCGGCGTCGGTTATTAAAATAATGCGGAATGAAACTGAAGCCGAAATTTGCCTCGTTGAAGCTATTTGCTTAATTAACTATTGCATTGGGATGTAGTCTGCGATGCCTAGGAATGAAGCGTTGATTTCCATGAATAGCTTAGATGAATAGACCAGCACTTCTTTGGTAGAACTTTCAGAAACTTTAATTGTTTTAGTGTCCGCCGTCATGTTGATTGGACCTTTGTGATTGAAAAGTCGAGATATTAAATTCAAAAACAATTCTCTTCTCCCTGAACCTATGGGTCCTGATATTATTAAGTTGGGGAGATAAGTTATTTCTTTTAGAATGCTTGCGGGTCTCATAAACTTCTTTTTGTTTTTACAACTAAAATTTTAAAAATTGAAAATTAACATCCCATGCAAGAACAGCACCACAAGCTTCTAAATAACTTTTACTCAGGTGGACAAATATATATTTCGAGTTGCAATGAATTCGGATACTTTTGGAACGATGGAATGGTCTACAAGGTGTGTCTCGACTCTTATTCTATCAAGAAGAGGTTTTTAGTTGACGTCGAAGAAGAAAATGAATCAAATAAGTTCGACATCATTACATACTGCATAGACGAAGATCAGTCTATCATGATAGCTTCAGTGGAGGACTCTAGACTTTATATTTTCGACCTGAACACTTCGAAAATACTTTTATCATTTGTTCAAGAGCCTCTTGTGAAAATGTTTTACTTGCCAAACTTAAAGATTCT
Source organism: Mikrocytos mackini (assembly GCA_030180075.1). NCBI lineage: Eukaryota > Endomyxa > Ascetosporea > Mikrocytida > Mikrocytiidae > Mikrocytos > Mikrocytos mackini. The sequence goes on along the minus strand of JASNJN010000255.1, from coordinate 7,493 downwards.
AATCGGACAGAATATAAACAACAAAATTTGGTTATATAGAAATATAAACGAAAAGTCACAGAAGAAAACTCATTTAAACGTTCAAAATGATACAACTTTGCACAACAAAACAATTTCCCATGTTATAGGAAATGAAAAGCTAAATTCAATAACAATTGGTTTTAACAACGGAGTAGTCATAAATTATAACTACGAAAAATATGACACTTCTAACTTAAACCAGTTGATATTGAAAAAGCAAAAAGACCCGCTTTGTCATTCAATATCTTTTTTGCATTACATAACGGAAGATAATCTTTTGATAGTTTCTGGATGTATTTACCAATATAATTTAAAAGACAATAAAATAAATGTATTAGACAAAATTAAAGGGATAGATGATGAACAACTAAAAGAAATAAACAACATTAAACTATTAACTCACGATGAAAGCAAAAGTACAATTTCGTTTATAATGTCGACGGGAAACTCTGCAATTCTAAAAGCCGTTAAAGTTAATTATAAAACACCTGGTACTGATGATTACATACTTACAAGCAGGTGCATAACTTTTAATAGTAGTACAAATCCAATCGAGCTAGTAAAAGAAATAGTTACTTCTAAGAAACAATTTATTGTCACAGATTCTGAAAACAGGATTTACCATTTTAAAGACGATTTATCAATGATTAATTCGTATTATTGTGACAACCATTATGTGCCAGAAAATATGACATCGATAGAATTAAGCAGTACTAACAAAAAATTGATTGTTTACAACCACCCAGACACAATGATAATTAGGAATACAGATACACTAGATCTAATTCACTTTGAAAGATTTTCTCACGAAATAGTATCAGTATTAGTTATAAAAGGCATAATTTTAATTTTGGACACAAATAAAAACATAACAAAACTAACCATTAAAGCCAACAATGAAAATATCCAAGTTTCACGAAATGATGAAGTGTTGAATTTGGATTCCATTTGCGATGAAGATTTGAAAGGTTTCAAAATATTCGAAACAATAGAAGATAACAATGGAATAACTTGCTACTTACTTTTACAATTAAAATTGAGCATATTATATATTAAAGTAAACTTAAATACATTTAAAATCGAAAGTTTTGATTTCAAAAAGAAACAAAAACAAAGCATCAGCGTATCGTTTAATGAGGAACTACAGAAGATTGACAGAATGGATTTAATAGCTATAAATTTTAAAGAAAGGAGTAAAAACTTCAAGTTAATTCTTATAAAGTTCGAAAATAAGATCAAACTTATAAAGTTAAAGCACAAGAATAATATTCTATACAGTTACAAAATAATCAACAAATTTAACATTAATATTTCACACAAAAAAGCTGTTGATTACTTTATAGACATTTCTAAATTTAATCAAACGAACAAAATAGAAATAATTATGAATACTGAAAAGAGATTAAGCAAACACATTGTTTTATACAAAGAAAGGAAATTCAAATGCAGCGAAAAATTAATCTCCAATACAATTGTAGAACCAATCACATCTTTATCAGCGATTAAAATGGGAAACAAAATATACAACTGTTCAATTGATGTTAATTTTGAATTAGTAATTTATAAGGAGGAGAACAATGAAGAAGAAGATAACAGAATAGCCAGGAAAAATATGATTAAACTGCAACTGTTTAAAGATATGAAGAAGAATAGTCATTTTATTTCTATTTATTCACATATAATAAATAGTACATCAAACGATAACGTTTACGTGTTTATGAAAGACAATAAAGAAACTTTACACTTAGTTGCAATAAAAGACACATGCAAAGAAGAAAAGAAAGATGTTTTGAATGAAGAAAAAGAAAAAATAGAAATAGAGAATGATTTAGATAAACTAATGATCGAGGACAACAAATTCGATATAAATTTAACAGACTTGGTTTTGAAAGTTATCAGAAGACCATCGCGGAATTATATACTGAAAATAAGCTCCTTAAATGAACAACTTAAGAATAAAGTAAACCTGAAATCTATAGAAGTGGCTGATTGTGAAGAGCTTTTCAGAATTGTGATAAAATTGGAAGATTTACAGTTCATTCAAAGCATTGATTTTGTAAACTTTGTTTTGGAGAATTTATTGTTTAAACGAAACAATGTTAAAATTAATAAAACAATGAAAGGATTAATAGAAGAAATCAAAATAAGAGCTTATCAACAATATAAAGTTGTAAATGAGTTACAAAAACAATACCAGGTATTAATTTAATAATTATTTTAATGTTTAATTATATAACATATAATATTATAATAAATTAAATGTTTTATTTATATCTTTTCAATATATATTTTGTGGCTTATAAAATTAATGAAAACTTATATAGCTAAATGGTAATTACTTAATGCTTTACTTCCAGCCTATAAGGCTCTACATCTTCCCCATCTTCAAGCAAATTAATTCTGTCGTTAATTATTTTAGATGATTTTCTTTTAATGTTAAGTTTCTTGTACTTGTTTTTAGCTTCTTCAATCTCACCCTTTTGATAAGTATCAAATGCATCGTTCAATTTCTTTACTTCCGGATCGGGTGTAGAGTTAATATCTGTGTTTGACAGCAATGTGTAAAGTCTTTGTGCTTTTAAGGACCCCTTTAGATAGACATTGTCAATAGCCAAAGAGTGCTCTTTCAAATTCGGGCTCAATTTTTCGAATATAGAATCAGTGTAAAGGATACTTGTTTGATAGAAAGTGTTAATAGAAGCCACTCTAGCACTGATGTTGACATTCTCACTCAAGAAAGTAAAGTCTAGCTTTTCTTTGGATCCGATTGCTCCCTCAAATGCCCATCCTTTGTGCACACCAACAGACAGTATCGAATGTTCTTTATTTTCACTATGGCTCTCAGTCTCAATGTCATTTTTAATAACACTGTTTATTTTATTGTTCATTATTAAATCATTGAACATTTTAGAGTATTTCTGTTCAACTTGTTTAATGATATGAAACAACCCCTCTATTATTATATCAAAGTCGATTTCACTGTTGTTCAAGTCCCAGTAACACATAAGTTCTCTACCCAATGTCCTGTTAATTATTCCTCCCATCTTGACTATCTCTGGGTGTATTATCCTAGCCAGATCATTAACAACTTTATTTATATGGACACCTGCATTTTCAGACAATTCCTTAAACTTATTGATTATAAAAAACACAAACACTCCTTCAACAACCCTACCACTTGTATCAATTTTTATTTCGTCACTTTTCAAAGACTCCAAAAGTATTCTCTTTCCCCCGAACCCATAAGCCTGTATAAGTAATTGAGCCAGCCTGTTAGTTTTGTACCTCGGGATGGTTATCTCTGGGAACTTGTCCCCGTATTTTTCAGACAGTTGTTGGATGACCTCGGAAGGTTCAACTGCAATGGTGTTGTCGCTTTCTTCTAATATAGAAAATGGGTTCTCCTTTATTTGGGATACCCAGTTTGATAGGGAGTAAAGAGGCTTAGAGAACTGCTCTGAAATTATTGCATAGACTTTCTTATAAAAGAACACTATTAAGAATAGCACAAACATATAAAAGAGAAGTAGAAGGAATGTGCTGTAGAAGGGTCTTTGGTTTAGAATTATTATTTCGAAGTAAAGACTTGTGTCTGAGTATATTAGATGTAGGAAATTCTTTCTATTGTAAAACCTATACATACTCGATGTGTTTCCGTTTTTGTTTCTATTTACTCCATCTGTGTATTTCATATTGTTGTTTGTGTTCTTATCCAACAAATCCGTTAAACATACATACTTAAATCTTTTGTCGCACAATTTAGAGTTAAAGAAATAAGGGAACCCATATTCTATGTTTATAGAACTGTCATTCAACTTTAAATATCTTAGATTAGCAGATTTGGTATAAATTCCAACTAATACTTTGTTGTAATTTTCTAAATAACCGGCGTTGTTCTTGGACTGCTCTTTTATACTTTGATATCTTTTAATAGAGCTTTTTATGGTCTGAATAGCGTTTGTGTCTGTGTATTTGTAAACATGGATAAACAAAAGGTGTAGAAGAACTACAATAGCCAACGAGACACTGAACAACAGGTGTATTAGAAAAGTGAACATTCTTAAGTTGTAATTGGTGTAAAGGAAGAAGGATATTCGGAAACTGATGAAGATAAGGGAAAGAAGGACTATTGCGAATAGCTTTGTGTTGAAGGGACTGGAATTGAGGTTGGTCATGTTACTGTCGTCTGCGTCCACGAACACGTTTGCGTAAGAAAGCCGTATAGGAGTGGATTTCACGAAAGAAGAATTTAGATTTGTTGTGTAGAAAAAAGTTACGATGTAGAATAACTCGAACAAGAGACTCAGGAACAACTTGAGTTTGCGGTAGATGAAGAAACTGACTATTATATTTCCGACATTGAGTGAGAGAATGCCAATTTCCACCTTGTAGAGAGCAGAAGAAACAAGCCCAGGTAAAACATCCACACGTAAGATTAATAGGAATATTTGGATGATGTTCAGGGCAATGGTAAGCTTCTGGTGTATTAACAGAGCATATAAAATGTTGTCAGGTGTTATGTTCAACCATGATTCTTTTGCACTAACTTTTCCCATTGTTGAAGATTTCTATTTTGTCAGAAGATGCCTATTCTTGAGTGCTACTAATATTTGTGGTTTGAAAATAGACTTGGAATAATAGGGGATGTGGGGTCATCAGGACTATTGCGGCCGCAGTATGCGGCCGCAATAGTCCTGACCTACATAATGTATGAGAGTAGAATTGCGGCCGCAAAATGGTAGAGGTGGCTGCAATAGTACTTATTGCTTTGGTGTATGAGAGTAGAATTGCGGCCACAAAAATGAAGAGAAGGCCGCATTAGTCCTGAAATTCACGACGAGACATAGGAGAATTGCGGCCGCATTTTATAACTAAATAAACATATTTTTTAAAAAATTTCATTATAATTTTGTCATGCTTGTTTACATGATGAGAACTAGCGCAGCCCAAAATAGGGTCGGTGTTTCCCAAGTTAAGCTTTGCCGCCAATGCTAAGTTTAAAAAGGTGTCATATTTATGTCCCAGCCGCCATACCTAATATTCTCGCCACATTCAATTTTTAAACATTTAACTTTTGAAAAACATATAATCGTCTGTATGTTTTCAAATGGCTTCCCAATAACAAATGGACTTTGCGAATGACAATTAATACTATTTTGTTCCCACCTACGTCACTGTTCACTCATTGCAGCTTTGATCAGAATTATTTCGATTTAATTAAAATTAAACCAAAATTTTAAATTTTGAAATTTATTTGTTGTTGTTTTGTTTAATATACGTTGATTAAAGCATCTTTTTACATTTCGTATTTATATATTTACTTGATTTGCTTATATTCGAATGTGGTCTAGCCGTAGGATCATCCACCAGTTACGAGGAACTTGTAGGTTCGATTCCCGTGGTTTTGTGGGGTAAATTGGATTTCGAAAACAAGCTCTTTTCCTTTCGCAACAGGCAATTGCGAAGTTACGAAGGAAAATAGTAAGGCGGGGGTGAACCTCCCCGTATTTTTTTTGAAAATGTGGCCGCAAAAGTGCAGATCACCCGGGGATGTGTATAAACAGTATTACTGTATATAAAAATATAAACACACAATGTTTTTAGAATTAATCAAAAACCAATACAATTAAAGATATTCGTTTCCAAACTCCAATTTCATTTTATAAAAAGCAAATTTACGGGAGTCTTTTCTTGTTTTCATGAAGTATTAAAATTGGGATAATCTTATTTCGAATACATTATTACAAAATAGAATTAGTTTAATAAACTTTGAAACAAAAGAAATTGATTATATATTTCGCAGTTTATTGTCAGCCCCACTGGCTGATTTACCACTCCGAGAGTATGTGGAGTGGTTGTGGGTGTTCGTAGGTCTCATTGTAAAAAGTTATATAGGTAGTTAATTTCTGTGAAATTATTAATTTCTATTATTTATTTATGTCAGTCACTAGGGATACGTGACGTCCCGGCCACCTCCGAAAACGTGGGTTTCACATGTTTAATATTTATCCATTCTATTCGATTGCAAAATGGGAACGTAAGCTGGCAGACAACAAGGCACATGGAAAGCAGGGCGTGACGAGGACGGAGCATCCTGATAGTTTAGTTGGGTAGTCAGGTAGTAGGTGAAAAGAAGGGAGACAACAGAGGGCTGGTGTGGCTAAGAGTGGACAGGAGAGAGCCCGGTGGCAGACGGGCAGGGAGTGTGGTCTCGGTAACAAGATGACCGAGTTATTAATTAAATAACCGATTGTCAAATTAAAAAAAAATCTATTCAATTGCCACGGTAAATCTGTAGGGAATTTCCTTTAGCCCGTAAATCGATAATCTCAAAGGGGCCTGACCAGGAAAGGTCATCCTTGTTGCATTATGAAAACTCTATCTTTTATTTCATAAGGACTTTGTAAGTTACGCTTTGCGTTTGTCTTGTTTTCGCTATTTCGCGCTTTGGCGCCAATCCTCTCGTTTAATTGGCTCATGTTAATATTCAGATCTCGTCGTAGTAGATCTATTGGCGACTTCCCAAACCTTACTTCTATGGGATACTCACCCATAGAAGTAAGGTTTGGGAAGTCGCCAATAGATCTACTACGACGAGATCTGAATATTAACATGAGCCAATTAAACGAGAGGATTGGCGCCAAAGCGCGAAATAGCGAAAACAAGACAAACGCAAAGCGTAACTTACAAAGTCCTTATGAAATAAAAGATAGAGTTTTCATAATGCAACAAGGATGACCTTTCCTGGTCAGGCCCCTTTGAGATTATCGATTTACGGGCTAAAGGAAATTCCCTACAGATTTACCGTGGCAATTGAATAGATTTTTTTTTAATTTGACAATCGGTTATTTAATTAATAACTCGGTCATCTTGTTACCGAGACCACACTCCCTGCCCGTCTGCCACCGGGCTCTCTCCTGTCCACTCTTAGCCACACCAGCCCTCTGTTGTCTCCCTTCTTTTCACCTACTACCTGACTACCCAACTAAACTATCAGGATGCTCCGTCCTCGTCACGCCCTGCTTCCCATGTGCCTTGTTGTCTGCCAGCTTACGTTCCCATTTTGCAATCGAATAGAATGGATAAATATTAAACATGTGAAACCCACGTTTTCGGAGGTGGCCGGGACGTCACGTATCCCTAGTGACTGACATAAATAAATAATAGAAATTAATAATTTCACAGAAATTAACTACCTATATAACTTTTTACAATGAGACCTACGAACACCCACAACCACTCCACATACTCTCGGAGTGGTAAATCAGCCAGTGGGGCTGACAATAAACTGCGAAATATATAATCAATTTCTTTTGTTTCAAAGTTTATTAAACTAATTCTATTTTGTAATAATGTATTCGAAATAAGATTATCCCAATTTTAATACTTCATGAAAACAAGAAAAGACTCCCGTAAATTTGCTTTTTATAAAATGAAATTGGAGTTTGGAAACGAATATCTTTAATTGTATT
>JASNJN010000254.1:0-23610 GCA_030180075.1 Mikrocytos mackini | reverse complement strand
CCCATTTAGTCAAATTAGTCAATCTCCGTTTTGACTAATTACACCATTTAGTCAATTGACAGTTTTTGGCGTTTGACAGTTTTTTCAAAAAAAGCTGACTAATGTGTCGTGTTTTTGGCACAAWCTGTCAATTTGATTTTGACCCTATTTAGTCAAATTAGTCAATTGACCGACGTAGTCAWTTTTTTTWAAAAAWTGACTAATTAGTCAGTTTTTTGTCACGTTTTTGAATGATTTTTAAAAAACACTTTAGTCAAACCCTAAAACTGTCAATTGAAAATATGGCGTTTTTTAAAAATTATTCAATTTTGACGAATGACTAAAAACCCCATTCATTGACTAAAAAATTGACTAAATTTCGGGGGTCTCGTGACTAATTAGTCAAAAAAATTGACTATTACCCATCACTGGTCCTTACCCTTTTTTCCACCCCTGGTTGCCGTCCAGCCTCGAAGAGACATAGTGACGTTCTTTCCAACCTTTCGTGGTGTTCGGAATTCGCGGGTTAGCCCCCTATTAGGCGGTTTTCCCGGCTTGTGGCCAGCCAATTTTGAATTGAATCCGGGGGCCTCCTCTTTTTGTAAGCCTCTCGGCTTCGCGTTCATAGCGTTAACGAGGGGACAAGTCCAGTTTGGATTCCTTCTAGCTCTTTAGACTCCGCCGGGGCGGGGCTAGACTGGGACTGGGTTACATGCCGTTTTACAGGCAGAGAGGGATCTGAGCAACTTGTCACCCTAGTGGTTGTGACCTCGTCGCTTTCACCTCCATGTATGGGGCCTTGTGCGTTACGCAGTGGGGATACCATATTTATTTGAAAATTAAAATTTCTTTTTTTGTATATTACTACTGTTAAATTAAATATAAATGGKCTAGTAAATATAGGTTATGGAGTAACCACCTTTAAATTATATAGAAATATCGAATGTATCCAAATGTTGTAAATCCATAAAATCAATGGAAATTCATAAATATTAAGGTTATCATATTTTGTCAAATATAAATACGAACTACAGATTAAGATTTATCTAAATTTATTAAAATATAAATAATTACTTGATTGTATTTAGAAAACAAGCTTACTTTAAATAGAAATTAAATCATGTTCGAAGAGTCGTAACCAAATAACGTATTTTATAAGTTATACTCTTTTCGTTTTAAGCATTTATACTTTATAAATTTCATTTATTAACTTTTTCAATGTATAAGACCATTTATATTTAATTTAACAGTAGTAATATACAAAAAAAGAAATTTTAATTTTCAAATAAATATGGTATCCCCACTGCGTAACGCACAAGGCCCCATACATGGAGGTGAAAGCGACGAGGTCACAACCACTAGGGTGACAAGTTGCTCAGATCCCTCTCTGCCTGTAAAACGGCATGTAACCCAGTCCCAGTCTAGCCCCGCCCCGGCGGAGTCTAAAGAGCTAGAAGGAATCCAAACTGGACTTGTCCCCTCGTTAACGCTATGAACGCGAAGCCGAGAGGCTTACAAAAAGAGGAGGCCCCCGGATTCAATTCAAAATTGGCTGGCCACAAGCCGGGAAAACCGCCTAATAGGGGGCTAACCCGCGAATTCCGAACACCACGAAAGGTTGGAAAGAACGWSMCWATGKSGAACCAAGTTGGTCTGTCCCGTCATTAACGCTTTAACGCGGGGCCGCAAGGCCCACAATAAGAAGACGGGTCCGGAATCAATTCATGATTCCCTGGCCACTGGCCCGGTAAACTACCCAAAGGGAAGGTGAACCATGAATACCAGTTCTCAACGAAATTGTGGTGAAACTTTGCGTACCCTGCGGGCTCAACGCATAGACCAAAACAAGGTCTCCGATTTATATCGCCATAGGCGAAGAAACGGAGTGGTATCGTTATATACCACAGCGACCTGGTGATACCCCAGTAACCTGGTCACCCACATATACGCTGAAGCTTCAATGGGGAGAAGTAAGCTAAATAAGTGGTTTTGACTGGGTTATCATAGGGCCTGAAAAACGCMCTKRKTTAGCTTACTTCTCCCCATTGAAGCTTCAGCGTATATGTGGGTGACCAGGTTACTGGGGTATCACATATACGCTGAAGCTTCAATGGGGAGAAGTAAGSAAATAAGTGGKTTTGACTGGGTTATCATAGGGCCTGAAAAACGCCCTGGGGAAACCAGGATGAGGCTTGGGATAAACAAAGTGAACCACCAAGTTGGAACGGAATCCATTGGTTTCACAAGGAAGGGCTGATGTGGCCAGGCGATAGTGCCTTAATTAATAATAATTAATTATAGGTTTAAAATTGTCAATCGATATTTATTTAATGATGATTTCACCGGACCCCTCACAGTGAATCACACTCTCCCACTCTTCGCAGCCGCTAGACTTTCTCTCATTTCATTTCACTTATCTGTTCCCCGTGGGTTTGCTTGTATTTGAAATTCATCATTCGTTCTTTATAGATGAAAATAGACATTATAAATAGGTTTTATATTATTTTCCCGAATGGATGATACAACCAAGGGTCCCCCTTAGGAAAACAACAAATTGAGATTTTTATTACCAAAATATATAAAGAGAATTTAGATGTCTTAGTCACTCTAATCTTAGCCAGTCCAAGGAATTTTCGGACAAAAACCGGCCAAACCTTCAGAGTTTACTGTAGTTGTTGCAACCTCGGGCTCTTCACTCCATCATGGGTTTGTGTTGCACTCCACAGCGTTACTCAGGGAAAATTTTAAAATAAAAAAAATTTTTAAACATGTATTATAGATAGGATAGTTTCTCTCATGAAAGATCTCAAACGGAAGTGTCCATGCCAGGCCAGAGGTAGGAGGGTTTGGATTGCCGAACTTCAAGCACGAATACTGGCTAGAAACACTAGCAGCCTCCAAGTATCTGAAAGGATGTAAATTGGATGAAGTGTCAAGTGAAGGCAATAGCCGTTTCATCAGGGGCAGTCTCGCTGAAAACATTGTGAGAGCCCAGGAGTGGTTAATCAAGCGTCGACCAGAGATGAAGGCAACAAAGGTGATATAGTGGGTCGTATCCAGCAAGAAGCTGAAAGAATTCAGMAACTTACTGGACGAAACACATCCATGTTGCGTGTCGAAGAGGAAAGAGCGGCAATGCGCGAACTCTTCGAACACCAACACCTTTTAAAGTGKAATGCTACAAAACTCCCATCTGGCTTTAACAGAGCCAGAATGAGGGACTTTGTCAACCACCAGCTCACCCATATCTGGCTTAAACAACCAGGTCTATCGCGTAACGATGGCAAGAAAATCTTGCAGTTACAAGACGGAAAAAGAGATATCCGGACATGGGCAAAAGTCATAAACCGGGACCTCTCAAACCTATGTCGGAAGTGTCATTCCACATGGGAAACTGTCGGACATGTTATGGGAGCATGCACAAAAATTCCTTTTGCTCTCCTAAAGTCTCGTCATGATGGAGTCATTCTGAAAATAGCAAACAAAGTCAGCTGAAGAAGGAGGTTAGGTGACAAACTCAAGCTATCAGATATGGGTAGGAGAATCGAGAAAACCTCGGACTCCTTCCAACTGGTGCTAGACCAAAGGCTATGGGTTGAAGGTATGGAGGGTAAGCCACATTCCCTCCTTCCGGATATCATAGCAATAGACCATGCCTCCCGGCGGGTAGAACTACTAGAAGTAGCAGTCCCCGCCGAGGACTTGATCAAATCTCGGGAAGAAGAGAAATCCGGGAAATACMTGGATCTCATCTCTGTCCTTCGAAACCAGTACCCTGGTTTCGAGGTGAAGGTGAGAGCCTTCATTATTTGACAACTCGGAGTAATTTCCAAACGCTCCACACAAAGTCTAATTCACTTTTTAAAGAGGTCCTGCAAACAGCAGGTAACCTCCTGGGCAAACAAACCCAAGCGTATCCGCACAATCAACCACTTCGTTGAAGAAATCAAAAATATTAGTTTGAAAGGACCCGTGGTGATCTACAGTTGGCCGAGGGGGCCAGCTGAGATCGTATCATGCTGAAGCGGCATATGACGAAGATAGGAAATACTATTTTATTAATTAATTAATTTCTTTATCTTCTTAAAATAAAAAACATTACAATGCCATATCAGGGGTGGGTTTAGGACATGTCCAAAACGTTTTGGACAGGACATGGTTTAAGCCAGGTTTAAACCGGTTTAATACGTTTTGGGCACCCAAAAATTGATTTTGCAAAATAATTCTAATTTTCAATTTTTATTCAAAATGCAAATATTGGACATATTCCCAGAAAATAAGATACAAAATAAATCTCAAACGGTAGAAATTTTCCAAAATCTTGGTTATAAAATCCCAAACCAAAATTTAGTAAAATTTTAAATATTTTCGGCAAAAAATTTGCCGAAAAATTCTCCCTACCAAATTTTAGGTTTTGTCCGGCCAAAACGTCCAAAACGTTTTGGACGGGTCGGTTTAAACCGGTTTTTACCGGGTGGTTTAAACCAGGTGGTTTAAACCTGCCAACCCTGTGCCATATACAATTTAACTTTAACAACTATTTCATAATTACTTATTCATCGTTCTACTGTAATTTTCCATATTTTCAAACTTGGTGATAGATTCATTTATCATCTTCTTGATTTCCCCATCATTTCTACTTTCATCTATGATTTCTCTAATGTCATTTTCTATCTCCGTTTTAATATTTTTTATTTTGTTATTTTTATTCTTATTATCTATAAACAAACAACAGTTATAAATTTCTACAAACGAGTCCATCTTATCTTTTATTTTTATAATCCTTGTTGCCAGTGAAACTGTCTTTTCTAATATTTCAACAAGTTCTTCTTCATCGTCGTTTATATGTATGAGTGTGCACAAATCAATTATAACAAATTTCCTTTGTATGTTCTTTAATGCAAACGATTTTAAATTTGGGTAGAATTGAGCTACTAGTGGTTTAATTCCATCATAGCCAAAGCTACTAGAAATATTCTCCAACAAACTCACTACATCCAAAAATAAGTCATTCTTATTAGTGTCACCCAATATAGTCATAATATCAACTAATATATCTTTAACACATTCTAGGTTTTCAATTTCTATAAGTTTTCTATCTTCTTTTGTACTCTCTATTTGGACCAAATAATAAACAACTAATTTTTTCAATAAATCAATCGCTATTTTTGGTTGTTCAGCTCTGTTAACAATTATGGGAATCAATGTGCTTCGTAAATATTGTATTTCGTCCTTTTTAGTCCCATGGTTAAGATTCGAAAGTGTTAATTGGCCAATAGTATTTAACAATGGAGAAAATAGAGGAACGCTTTTTACAGAAGAGGCTATACTTGTTCTCTTCGAATGGAAAGTGGTTTCGGACACCATGTGGAGATAAATAGATATTTGTTCAATTAGTAGATTTTTTCTTTTGTTGTTGAAGTTAAACCCTGCTTCTTTTCCGCCAACTTGTAATAAATGCTCTAAGTCAGGTCTGAATAGCCCTTTAAGATGCTCAATAATATTTTCCTCACATACCGAGCCCAATTTAAACGTGTTATCTTTGGTAACCAATGTTAGAATTTTCGTCGCAATTAAATACATACTGCAAACATCTTGTTCTTTGATCAATGAATTTATGAACTCAAAGAAGTGATTAGATTCGATTGCTTTTCTATTTATAAGTTGAAGTTGTCTATTGAAAATGTTGGAAGGAATAATGTAAAATGATTGGTTAATCTTTGCCAGTTTTGTATAACAATTTCCTGCGATATTATTGTCAAAGATGTATTTGTCATTCGAAATCAATGTGAACAACTGTATGAGTAATTCTATCTGATCGTTCACTTCCCATTTTGTCAATAATTTTATAATGTTGTTAATCAACGATTTAATAGAGTCGGGGATTTCGATTGCTTTTGATTTGTCTTTGATGTCAGCTTCGAATTTACTGAGGATAACACAGATAGCACTCTTTACCGCTTCAATTGATTGTGACTCAACCAACTTACCAACGATGACACTTGCCGATTCTGTTAGAACTTGAACAGGGAAAGTACTTAATAAACATTCTATAACGTAAAATTTGTCAGTTTCTTTGTATTTGTCCATGTTCTTTAAAACACTTTCTATAATCTCTCCTTTTGAAGCTGCGGCCAGTTCGCCTAACAACGAAACATTTGCTCCGACTAACATTTTGAGAGCGTTTCTGTATTCAATATTCTTTGATTTCTCAGACATTCTTGAGAAAGTCCCGACTCTGTTCCATAGTTTTAGTGACTGTTTCATGTTTCGCATCACTAGTTCTTCGGCATGTCCCAGTTCACCACAGATGGAAAGTTTACCCTCACATAAGCCAGGGTTTTCTTTATTCAAACTACACTTGTTCGCCTTACTCTGTGACGCTTTTATAATGTGTTCTTTGCATGTGTTGATGAAATAGAAACGTAGGAACAGCCCTCTGTTAGGATCGAGCACACCATCAAGGCAGTTCAAAACATCATCAAAGAGACGCAACGGGCAGGGATGGAATTCTAACCAAACGGAAGCGATTGTCAACATAATGTATAACCTTGGAACAAGATGCTTACAAAATTCTGCCTTGAAGTAATAGTTGTTGAACTCCATGTTGGTAGGAATGTTCATAAGTTCTGGGTATTCAGGAAAAGAAGGCATTGTGTTCTTGACAGAGTCCCGGAGCAGGTCGGAAAGGCCGTTCAGTTTTGAAACCATTGAGACATACATCTCATAATACTCCGAAGGGGGCTTGTTCTGATTGAAAAGACGACAGAGTATAATTGCAGACTCCAGACTTGCGTGTAAATTGCCATCTTTAATAGAATCGTCAAACTTCTCGATAATGTCAATGAATGACGCGGTGTTGCCTTGTAGCTGTGAGTTCATGATTTTTTATTTTCAAATTAAAAAAAAATTTTTTAATGACGATTCAGAGTTTATCTAACCTATCAGAGTTGCCCTCTCCTATTCGAGGCGATTTATCAAACAGGGCATCCTTAACAAATGCATCTGTAGCCATAATTTCCACGGGAAACTCCGTGATCCTTCACAACATTTCCAAGAAGATGTCAAAAGAGATTCCAGTCCAATCAAACTACACAGTATTTTCTCCAGACAATGCCTACATTGCTACTTCCCTAAACAACACTATATTTGTGTACGCGTTTAAAGAACTCGCAACAAAAGCCAGTGCAGCTAGTCCAGACGCCACGTTCACTTTCAGCTCTCTCATCACTTTCAAATTCGCCACATCAGACAAAATACTCGTAGTAGAGCAAGACAAGATCACAGTCTGCGACCTCAAAACATCTTCTTCCCGCCAACTCCACAAAAGCTTCCACGAACTTGGTTCTAACATGGGCCCAAATATCTCCGACTTCAGAGGAAACCACATAAGCTTCAGCTCAGACTACACAAATTTCTTAATTTCAGGCCAACATCAAGGGAGTTTGTGTAGCATCGTCATCAGTTTCAGCATCAACCGGATTATAAAAGTCCAATCTAACTTCGGTGTGGTGGGGAACAAAAGCACAAGAGGGAACTCAGCCTGCGTGTATCTTGGAAATGGGCCAAAAGTAAACTTCATCGAACTTTGCACAGATAACCCCCTGCGAAAAGAGATACCTGTTTTTTCAGAGGGTGAAAGCATAATGTATCTCCATCTATCCCAGTCACAAACTCAACTAACTGCTTTTTCTAGTGCCGGTACAGTAAAGATGATAAGTCTAGACGACGATTCTGTGATATCAGAAGACAAGCTAGAAGGATACCCAGTTACATTACATGAAGAAAAACTAAACGAATTCATAATGTTAATGAACACCTCCAATATTGTTAATTTTGACTTCCAACCTGGCACAACAGTTCAACAAAACGATGATGTTGGCTACGTAGACGTGTCTGGTATAATACCAGAAAGCAACTTCTCAAACAACACTCCAATGGATACCCCAACAACAGCGCCTGACTTCACTTCTGATTACTCACAGAATACACAACCCTCTTATGATTTCTCAAACAATGATGCCAACATGGACAATCAAATGAATTTAAGTAGCACTTCTTCTATGTCCGCAAGCCCAACAAATTTTGCGCCCGATTCACAACTAGATAACATGTTAAGACAGGGTCAAATTCAAGAGGCCATTCAATTTGTTATCAGGTCAGGAGACCAATACAGAACTGTTGATACGTTAAACAGTTTCAAAAACTGCCCTTCAACAGACAAAATTCCTCCGGTTATACGGTATCTTGTTGAGCTGGTTACCAACAACACGCTAAAAGACTTTGAATCTACAGAACTGGCAATCAAATTTATTGAAGCAAGAAAGACAGAAGCTTCAAGATTCTTAAACGATTGGTTCAACAAAAACAAACTTACACCGTCTGAAGAATTGGGTAACGTAGTAAGAGACATCGACAATACATTGGCACTAAAGGTATACGTAAAATCGCAAGCCCATACAAAAGTCTGTGGTTTACTTCTTCTCATGAACCAATTAGACAAGTTGGTCCCTTATGCACAGAAAACAGGCTTCCAACCAGACTACGACATAATATGCTGCAAAATGTATGATTTGGTTTCCGAAAATAAAATACCTAAAGAGAATGCGAAATCATTCATTGAATCATTAGTAAAGAACAATCCTCCCCTCCTTCAAGTACTTCGTGCAGCCGAAATAGCATACCAAAGCGGCGACTATGCTACTTACTTTTCTATCGTCATTCAGCACCTCAAGACTGCGGGAGATAGAGCCCAAGATGCCGAAATTCAGACAAACTTCTTGATGGCCCTTGCCAGACACAAACCAGAGCTTCTACCAACCATACTTTCAGGGAAAGAACTGAATCTCAGTCATTTCGACAGAAATGTAGTTGGGTCTTATTTAGAAGAGATAAACATGGCCTACCTTTCTTTGCTTTGCTACAAAGAGATGGATAGTATTAAAAGAATACTAGCGGCTTCATTAATTAGTAGTTACGTTTCAGAAAAAAACATTTTCGGACCTAAGCAATTAATAGGTTTCTTAAAAGGGCAGCTAAAGAAAGGGAATGAGATAACTTCTTTAATCATGTCGATTGTCGACTATAACAGGAATGAACAAAACTTAATTTCACAAGGAAAACCCCCTGAGACAATAAGAGCTTATGTCAACTCGGTACTTTCTGAAGTCATGCTTGATCTCGTAAAATCAGAACACAACCAAGATAAACTTGACTGGTTCAAAATTGTAAGCACAGTTGAAGAAAACGGAGATTACAAATGCGCTTTCGCAATTATGTCCACAATAGTTACCATACCAGGCGTTGCACTCGATACTAACAAAGTAATGGTCTATTTAAAAGCCTGTGTTTCTAGCGGTGAACACAAGGAAGCAGAGAGGCTTATAAAAGAAGAAAAGGAAGAGCATTTGGACAAAGAACAAATACTAAGTTATCTTATGAACGCCGATTTGGCAGATCCCAGACCTTTCATTTTCTTCTGTGATAGGTTCCATTTCTACACTGAACTTACAACTTTCCTAGTTAACAATGACAAAACTAAATTCCTGGTTGTGTATGTTACAAAATTCAACCCATCTGCAGCACCTGTGATTGTCGAGACGATGATACTCAATGCGTATTCTGACCAGCAAATAAAGGACTTAATATCACAGCTTGATCTTAAACAAAGCAACGTTTCCAAGCTGATTGAAATCATGTTAGAAAAGAACAAGGTTGAACTTATAAAAGAGTACTTGGAAAAGGAAGATCAAAACAACAGAGAAATATGTACAGCTTTGGCTAAAATTTACATTTACTCAAACCCAACTTTTTCAGCTAGTTATTTGAAAAGTAACCACGGCAACATTGATCTTGAAAGCATAGCGGATTTTGCTTTACATCTGGATTCATTTACTGCATTCCTAGCTTACTCGTTATGTGACAAAGATGACAAGGTTATTGAGATGGGACAGAACAAAGGATGGTTCAAAGAAGTCGCAGAATATTTGGTAAGAAGATCAGATGAAAGGCTCTGGGTTAAAGTGCTGGATGAACATAACGAATATAGAGGTGAGCTGGTGTACAACGTTGTTCACGTAATAATCCCAACGGAAACTAACACCGATAAAGTATCTCTCGTAGTGCGTGCTTTCATTAAAGCAAATATATCAAAGGATCTACTTGAGTTACTTGAACAAATTATAATAAAAAACAAAAACAGTACACTTTGCAGGGATAAAAACTTGCAAAACTTATTAATTCTGACTGCAATTAAATCAGATAAAGTAAAAGTCGAGGAGTACATAAGCACATTAAACAATTATGATTACAAATCAATCGGAGAAATGGCGCAGAAATATGAGTTAAATGAAGAGGCGGTTACTATTTTCACAAAAGGAAACTTGCTAACCAATTGTTTCAGTGTTTTATTAAATAGACAGCATGATTACAACCGAGCATATTTAGTTGCTAGTGATAAGAATAGCCAAGGGATGCATGATGCGTTCCGATTGCTGATAGAAGCAGCTGTTGGAAGCAACTTTGTCAAAGAAGGTATAGAATTGGCGACTGAAAAGAAGGAGATCAGAGTTTTGAAAGCAATCATGAATTTGAGTATAGACAGCAACAAATATAATGACGAGATACTTACTTATTTGGAAACAATAAAGAACGTCACCAGAGACAACATTGTTATTGACAGCATTCTAAAAATACTAGCAAAGAAGCAGGACATTGTGAAATTAAACAAATTTTTGGCTGAGAATCCAAACGTGGCCATTGAAAGGATTGCAAACGACTGCTTTGCTGAACGAAGTTTTGAAGTTGCCGCTGTGTTATTCGAGAAGTTAAATAGACATGAGAAGACCGGGTTATGTTACATTGAAATCAAAGACTTTGTAAGGGCTATGGAGTCAGTTGAGAAATCAGGATCAAAAGATTTAATGAAGAAACTATTAGAAGTAACATTGAAACATAAGGAAGTAAAGATAGCTGTTAAACTAGGCGGCAAAATGGCCATTTCCGTCGATCTAGTGGAGTACGTTGTAATGAAGTTTGAGTATTACAGGTTTGTGAATGAGTTGGTTGACTTGATGATAAAGGCGTCTACAAACAGCAAAGCACAACAGATTGTGTTCACTCAGTTGGGAATATTACTTTGTAAGTACAGAGTGGATAAATTGGAGGATTATATAAAGGATAATTGGAAGAACATTCTAAACACACAGCTTCTAAAAGTTCTCAATAAATACGGGTGCTATAATGAAGTCATCGTGCTTCTAATGTGTTACAAACAGTACGACAATGTACTGAAGACAATGGTTGAGCATGGTCCTATTTGTTTTGACTTGAAGGACTTTGAAAAGGCTGCTTTGAACAGTGTCTCATCTGAAGTTTTGTTCACTTCGATACAGTTCTTGTTGGAATACTACCCACAACACTTTGAAGAGGTTTTGTTAACATTGGGAAACAAGATTGATTTTAGAAAGGTTGTTAAATTGGCACAGGATAAAAATTGCTTGTTTTTGATAACGGCTTACTTGGAAAAACTTAGCGTCACAGGGAAGAACAGATTTGTGGCTGAAATGTTGTGCAACTTATACATAGAGGAAGAAATGAAATCGGAGTTGTTGAGATTTATACAATCAAATGAATTGATTAACCATAGAGCACTTGGAAAGAGGTTGGAGAACCATGAAAGAGTTGACTTTAGAAAGATAGGGTCAAGGATGACTTACAAAAGCGGGGATGTTCAGAAAGCTATTAGTACAGCTGAGAAAGACAATGATTACATGACAATGAGTGAACTGGTTGGGTTGAGTAAGAACAAGGTAAAGATAATGGAATTTTTAGAAGAATTAAAAGAAAAGGGATTGGAATTGTTTTCGATCATTGTGATGGCTAATATGGGAGATTGGTGTTCTGAGTCGTTTATGTTTAATGTGGCAAATATGACGGGAAATGAAAGCACATTGATGTGCTTCTTGGGCGAGGTAATAGAGAGGCAAGAAAAAGAAATAGAGAAATTGAAGGAAAAGGTGAACGAGTTATCTGGAAGTGTATTTGCAAATATGAAAGTAAACAAGGAGGAAAAGGAGAAGAGCAAAGGCGTTGCAGCAAGTCAGGACAATTATAACGCGAGCAGATTGGCGCTGGAAGGAAATAATATTCAGAGAAACAAGAGTAAGGATAGTTTGTTTGGATCCGGAACTGGTAGAAGTAATCCAAAGGGAAATGAGTACGGGTTCTAGAGTTAATTAAATAAAGGAGTAAATAGAAAAACGTAAATCATTTAAGCCGTTGACTATATTAATAAAAATTCATGCAAGACAAAAGTTTTCTTGGATATTCCTCAGATGAATCATGTTTTTCGATCTGTACATAAAATTCCATGGATAAACCTAACAGTTAAAACGCATTACCTTTATATTATATAAATTAATCATTACAGTTAATTATTTGGCTTTATTTGGTTTAGAAGTTCTTGATTTCGTTTTTGGTTTTTGATTTGCCTTGCTTTTTATTACGCCTCTTTTCTTATTTCTTTCTTTGGCCTTATCTTTTCTTTTAAGCATGTATTTAACTCGTTTGGGCAGTCTCCTGTCCTTCTGTTTCTTTGCCATCTATATTTCGGCTCCAAAATTTACAATCGAAATTTACTTTAAAAAAGTTTATTTTAAATTTTAAGTGAAAAGGAAACAATAGACAACAACAGTAGTTTTGCAAACACTATCGACAGAGCGTTAATATACTAATGTATTTAATTAAACGAGATTCCATTTAGGATTTGAACACCTTTTCTTATGGATGCTAACTCCTCGTCCAACATTCTTCTTTTAGAGATTAAAGCAGGGTTCTCTTCGACCAATTTGGCCGCATCCTTTCTCTTTATAGCCCACAAGAACAAGTTATCCTTTATGTCGTTCTGCATTGAGCTTACCAGTTCCTTTTGTGTTATTTTTATGAAGTAATCCAAACATCCTCTTTTCACTATGTCCACATAACTACTTACCAATTTGGTCGTAACCAATGTTTGAATTTGCAGCGATCTCTCGTGATGGGGCATGTTCTTGCTGATCTTGTCGTTTGCATGTTGGAAGGCTTCCAAGGGGAGGCTGTAAAACTCTGGGTGGTCGCTGTTTATGTGGTTGGATTCTATGTATATCTTATGAATTATCCTCGAATCCGTCTTCTTTTTGAAGTTGCTCAGTGTAGACTTGAGTCTTGTATTTATCTGCGCTTTCAAGTTTGGGTATTGGTTGACTTTCGAGTCCTGGAGGGCAAGGTCAATCAAGTTAGACAAACACAATATGAGTTGGAACACACCCTTTTTCATCGGCGGCTCCAACTTCTTAATTTCCTGGGTTACTATGGAGTTGAATACCTTTTCCCCGAAAAGTAATGAAGAGTCTACTCCCATGGACTTTAGATTCAACTGGGATATTTCGTTCTCATTGTCATACTGGTGAATGTCAAGTAACTCCTTCTCTACCTCTTCGTGGGTTATCTTTTTAAGCTTTGCACCTCCGAATAGGTTGGTATTGTATTTTTTGGGGACTTTCCCTGAGATGTAATTTTCAATCACCCGAACGAAGTGAGCTATCGCCTTTGCAAGCTTCTCTTCTGGTGTAGTATCTTCCCCTCCCAATGCTTTAAGCTCGGCGGCCTTATCCTCTTGCAGCTTGGTTAGTTCGGTGTGTAGTTTAGGAAGCATACTTGTTACATGTTTACTGAACACCTCTCCGAGTCTAGACTTCAAAAAGCTAAACCCACACCTGTCTGCTATTTCCGAATAGTCTGCATGCATAGAGAAGAATTGGTCGGCCTTTCTGTTAGCTTCGTCGACGCTCGTCTTTTTTTCGAGGTCCATCTGACCCCTGCTGATTACACCGACGTACCCGAGCTTCAGAAAGAACTCCTTGTTATTCAGAACTTTAATCGCGGACGTCCCCTTATCCATTAAGTCCAATTTGGTTACGATTCCGAGCGTGCGCAGGCCGTGTGGGTCATACTCCTGTGCAATGCCCAACGCGTCGGAATTAGCAAGATCTGAGTTTGCCGGAACAACTGCCAGTATGATTGTACTGTCAGAAGAAATGAAGTCCCTTACCATAGACTCGATATCACGCACGACACTGGCACTTTGTCCCGCCGTGGAAATCTTCGTTAAACCTGGAAGGTCTACTAAGTTGAGGTTAGGGAAATCAGCGGAATAAATGGTAAGTGTTATGGGCGCGTTTTTCAGTTCGCCGGGCTTGGTAAGTTCATTGGTCCTTTTTAAAACTTCCTGTCGGATGGCTTCTGCGTTTCTCATCTTGTCTGTTGTTTGGAACGATCTGTTTTGGTCTTTGTTCAAATGAGCAAAATTTCCGACTATATTGTTCTTGATTCGCTTGTCGTTTATAATGGATAGTATCAATGGTACACGTGTACATAAACCGGAAGCTCTTGGCAAGATGTCCATTCCGATGATGCCTTCTAAAACTGATGATTTTCCACTGCTTTGTTGTCCTACCACGGCTATTCTGGGAAGGCTTATTTTTGTCTTGGTTGAGAATTTATTAAGAACGCTTGTTAGTTCTGCCACCTTTTCAACGATTTTTTCCATAGTTAGATTGGTTTGAAATAAAAATTTTAAAATTTTGTTGTACAACTATATTTTTATCCATAGGACATTTATACTAATCGACGCATATAGCAATACTATATAATCTAAGTTAGATAATATTGACCAAAAATTTTTAGTTCCGAACATTCTGTCCAGAAAAAATAAAATAAAAGACATTCATTGGTTACGAAACAATCCCATGGTTTTGCCGGGAACGGCGGGTGACTGAAGGCCTAGAAGCCTTGAATTGAATAAGGATTTCATTTACGTAATTTTTTTAATTTATAAAAAATGTTGAAACTTATTTTTGTTATAATTACTTATAATTGCTCTCGAACCCAAAATATCCTTCTATCAATAATATCTCTCTATTGATTATAGTTCTCTATCGGATAATAAGTTTGGATTCCAGTTTGTCGGGATGGAACCACGACATCCTGCCCCCTCCGGCATTGGGCGAACGTTACGAATATTCTGTTCTATCTCTTGCCCATCAATGTTGACTGTCAATTGTCCATGTGGTATAACCTTTACTATTTCACCCGGTCCTTTCCATTTATCTTCTAGTTTGTCGGACGAATGTGTTTTCACATAAACTTTGTTTCCGACACGGTATTCATGGGCAGTTCTATTCTTGTTACGTTCTGCTTCTTCTTTTGCCTGCTCGTTGACTCTTCTTTCAATTCCCTCTTGAATCTTTCCTTTCAAGTTCTTCTGCAAGGGATCCAAGAAACTGTACTCGTCCATCATTTCTTGTGGTGTTAATCCTAAGCTTCTATTAGTATTAAGATTCAGTTTTCTTTTAATCAACGTCGGCAGTTCGAATATAGTGGCCTGAGGGTTTGCTCTGAGTGTGAACCCGATTCCTTGGCTAATTCGCTCGCTAAATCCGTTTCCTCTTGGATTATAGGGCGATGTGAAGGTATGCTTTATCTTAAGGTCTTTGCACGTCTTTTTAAGTTTTCTAGAAGTGTACTGTGTTCCACGATCCGACAACATCTTCCTTGGTGTCGGGAACCTATCGAACCATATCTTCTTAAGGGCTTGCACGACTATGTCTGCCTTTATGTCCAACAGTATCTCTACTTCGCTCCACCTCGTACATAAGTCTGATACCGTCAAGATGTAGAATTGTGACTGGTTGACTTGGTCTTTCTCGTCATTTGCGAAGTGTTCTGTCTTTAAAGGTCCACAGATATCGGACGAAATAAAGTCGAATGGAATTCTGGACTCTAAATGTCCTGTTAACAGTCCTTGATTGGTCCTGTAAGTCTTGTTTGCTTGACATTCTTTGCAATCTGCTACAGGAGTTCGAAGTTTGTCTCCTAGTTTGTTTATTCTCCAGTACCTTTGTAGATTTTGGTACATTGTGTTTCTTTCGGGGTGCTGTAGGAAATTGTGGAGGTCTTTTAGAAGTTCTTCGTCCATTGAGGTCGGTATGATAAGTCTTTTATCATTGGTAAATTGTAGTTTTACTTCTTTAATTTTTATAAAGTTATCCTCTCCCCCTTCTCTTAACTTAATGGCAAACGGGCATATTTTCTGTTCTTCCGCTATCATTGGTAGTTGTAGAGAAAATGGTTCTGTCAATGGTGTGGATGGGCTCCCCGTCTCCACGGCATAGAGTCGCGATAAGAAGTCCGCGCCTACGTTTTTGACTCCTTCAATCTTGTTCAGGGTGTATCGGAAACCTTCAAGTTTGATCTTCCATCTTTGTGATCTTGAGGTTAGTCCCTTTTGACCGATTGCGTTAGCGCTGTCGGTATACACGTGTGTCGTCGTTGCGAATAAGATACTTTTAAAATGTTCGAAGGACTTCACAATCATTAGAAGTTCCTTTTCCGTGATTGTGTAATTAATTTCTGGAGCAGACCACTTATGGCTGTAGTAGCCAATCAGCTTTCCGTTCAGTGTGAGTACTGAGCCTCCTCCAGCTTCGCTCGCGTCTGTTTCGAGCCTGAACTCTTCGTTCGGGTCTGGGTGAGTTAGAACTGTTCTCTTTTGTATTTCGTCGTAAATCTCTCTTAGTTTCACGTTGTCCTCATCGTTCCAGTCAAAGGGAACGTCGATTTTTACTTTGTCTGAAAGAAATGAAGTTTTAATAGAGAGTTTTGGAAGAAATGGTCGGAACCATTGTATTGTTCCTAAGGTCTTCATGATCTGCTTCTTCGTTTTCGGTTGTTTTAAAATTATTTTCTCAGCCTTTGAGGGATCTGCCTTAACTCCTTCTCGGTCTATTTCGAGACCCAAGTATTTAACGCTACTTTGTAAGAATTTAGACTTCTCGAAGTTTACTTGGCAGCCTACCTTGCCAGCTTGTAGGAAGAACTGTTCCAGATGCTCGGTATGCTTTTCTTCGCTGTTTGAGAAGATTAATATGTCGTCCATATAAATCTTAATAAATTCAATGTGTCCAAAGTGCGTGAACATTGCTTTTTGAAAGGAAAAGGGTGCGTTGGTTAAGCCAAACGGCATCCTTGTAAATTCCCATATTCTGTGGTTTAAAATGAAGGAAGTGTATTTGATGCTTTCTGTAGCCATTGGAATCTGATAGAAACCTGATCTAAGGTCTATTTGGCTAAAAACTTGCGCACCTTCCAATTGTCCCACCAAATCGCGTAGTGCTGGCAGTGGATACACTAAACCAATTGTGTTCTCGTTAAGTCGTTTGTAATTTACTATGATTCGGATACTTCCATTGGCCTTATAAATAGGAAAGGCAGGAGATACGAAGTTAGAAGTAGACGGTCTGATGATTTGAAGTTCCTGTAGTCGTACAAGTTCTTCGATTGTGGCGGCTTGTTTTGCCAAAGGAATGGGATATTCCCGTTCAAAGAATGGTTCGTCTGTCCTTAGATGAATCGTGTGCTGTACTCCTAGTAGTTTTCCTAAGCTAGGGTTGTCGATTTTGTATTTGTTTATGATCTTTTCTGCAATCGTTCGCGGGTCGTTCACTGTGCATATATTAGTTTGTGCCGCGAGTTCTTGGTCGCGCTCCGAGAATGTTAGTGGGTTCTCACTCTAGATTGGGAAATACGTCTCGTTTAATGAGAATAGGTTGTCTCTCAAGTTTAGAGTGAAACTATTCTGAGTAAGAAATTCCATGCCTAAGATAATGTCTGGTTGACAGGACTTCAATATGTAGCATGATGTCTTTAGTGTGTCGTTACGTGTTGTAGACATCGAAAGTTTCATGTCAACATACTCTCTGATGTCAACGGTGGTGTTGTCTGCTAGAACTGCGGTCTTTGCGTTGCTAGGCTTTTTCTTCTCCAATTTGAGTTTATTCCCTGTTTCCTCCGATGTGTAGTTGTAGCACGAACCTGTATCTATTAAAGCTTGAAGGTTGTGGTTATCGGAGTAGACTGTAATTTCAATAGTCTTAGGAGTTACTCTTGGCTCTTGAATCGCTGATAAACGGGTAGAATGATCGTCTTGACTGTTGTCTTTCTGTTCCCTGCGATTGTAGTTAGGCTTACTGTTTCCTTTATAATTGTTCGGTTTGTTGCCATTGTATGGGTTCTCGTAAGATCCCTTTCCTCGTCTTTCATCGTTGTTGTTCCTGTCAGCGTGGTTGTTTCGCTGTGGTCGTGAAGTTTTAGAGGAATTTTGCGCTTTGCACTCGCTGTTTGAGTGTGAATCGGTGCGATGGTAAGAACAATATCTATTACCATTGGACTCTGGCCTGATAGGTTTCTTGTAGTTTCCGTTGTGACCTTTTTCTTTAAAACCTTTCGAATTTTGTCTTATTGTTACGTCTTCACTGTATTCTTTCGCCCTCATGGCTTTGTGCTCTTTGAAGATAGCTTCTTTGCGTTCGTCCTCTTTGAGCCTTTCTTCGACGTTACTTTCCGTCGCTTGAATACGCAAGTAGATGTTTCTTACTCCTGTTATTCCATGTAGATCCATGAAATCAAGTGTTTCTGGAGCTAATCCTTGAAGAAAGGTTGCTTCTTTCTTCGCCTCCATCTCGCCTGCTGTAGCATTAGCGGCGGCTCCCCATCTAAACACAACGTCTTCGATTGCGGCTAGGTAGTCTGTGATATCGTGGTAGTGATTCTGACGAATGCAGACTAGTTTCCTGTTGAATCGGCTCATATGTTGTGGTGGGAACTTCTTTTGGAGGATGCGAATTAGCATCTGAACCTGGTTGTCGTCTTTCAGAAACAGCTTGCGTACAGTCAGTGAGCATAACGCTATCAGGTAGTCTTTTCTAACTGCTTCGCTCCAGTCGCAAATCTCTGCAACTCTTAAGAACTCGTTTTTCCAGGTGAGTACATCCTGCTTCTCGATGTCTTCGAGGTAATAGAGCTCTTCCGTGAACACTGCACCTGTCAACTCTCTCTTGTAAGTGATCGCTTCTTTGCGCGGTTGATATGAGGTGTCGTAGTCGTCGATTCCAGCGACGGGAAGATTCGCTCCTTTCATTGGCACGTCCCTGTACCTTGTTGAATTCAACTTGCCGGGAACGGCGGGTGACTGAAGGCCTAGAAGCCTTGAATTGAATAAGGATTTCATTTACGTAATTTTTTTAATTTATAAAAAATGTTGAAACTTATTTTTGTTATAATTACTTATAATTGCTCTCGAACCCAAAATATCCTTCTATCAATAATATCTCTCTATTGATTATAGTTCTCTATCGGATAATAAGTTTGGATTCCAGTTTGTCGGGATGGAACCACGACAGTTTTTTAAAATGTTAAACGTTACAACTTAAATCAACTACTTATTAACCGTCCTCTTTATCTCCAAAATACTAAACAGCTGTYTMKWTTAGACTATTTATCTCAGCAGCCATTCACCAAATCTCTACAAAGCTTAGGAACAGGGAGTTTAACTCTAAGTCATTTACAAGAACTTTACGGGGTACTTTCGTACATAAAGTTAGAAGAGTACGAACAAAAAGAAAAAATAAACAGTGTTATAAAAGACAAAGATTTAAACAATATAAATGACTTAGTTGAAATGGGTTCATTTATATTTAAAGAGAGAATAGACGCAAAAGAAACAGCTGTTTAGTATTTTGGAGATAAAAGGAGAATAAATTATAGAATACACTAGGAGGGTAATTAAATGAATGAATGGGTCAATGAATAAAGTGAATTTTTTTACCTTTTTGTTTTGTGTTTATAGTGTATTATTTTTTTGAAGAATGTGACAGAAAAAAGAATGTTTTTGTTTGCATTAAAATATAACAATGATAATTTTAAGTGTAAAGAAAGTAATGAAAATAAACAAAATAATTTGACTGTATTGATTTATCGATTTATTTATTTTGTTTAGAAATATACTTTTAATCAGAAATAAAATGAATTATAGGTTTTAAAGTATTATAGTTTGGAAATAAATGTAGTGAAGCCATTAAATTTTGATTTAAAATCAATCCACAGTTTTTTAACATTAAATATAACTAAAACTAACTAATTTTCTGTTGTTATTTATTTTGTTATTTACTTAAATGCCATTACTAAGAACATCAAACTAGAAAAGAACAATACAACAAACATCCAACACAAGTATTTGTTATACGTTCTATGTTCAATAGTGTGGTTTAAAACAGTATTAAATTTCGACATATTAAAATCTATCTTTATATCCACGAACTTTGTATTTATTCCTTCACCCTGCATCATCACATGGTCTTTGGTGTTAAACTCCCACTGCCCCGCTTTACTGCTCTTCTTCACTTCCCTTCCGAACGTAAACGCTTTTGAGTTTATGTCAATGTTGCACTTAACGTAGTGTTTGTCGCCTTCCTTCACAACGTCGTTTTCGTTTTCCTTTGCGGTGGCTTTGGCGTTCATTATTCGGTGTAGCTCTGGTATGTTTTCAGAACTGTCCTTTTTGAGCTCTTCTATTGTTTTTTTGAAAAGTTTCGCTTGTGTTTGGATGAGAACTGTGTTCGAAGATTGTTTTCTGAATAAATAAAGCATTTTGTCTGTGGATATCAGGGCGACGTTCTCAAGTATGTCGGAACATGTGTGAAGACTGAGATTACCGAGAAGGCTGTGTAGGACGAGTGAGAGTGAAAGAAGTTTAAATAGAAACATAAAATTTAAAATTTGAAATTTAAAAAGGTGTGGAATTATATACTCTAGGGAGATGTTTAACAGGTTATCTGTTTCGTGTACTTTCTACAGTACACGTAAATAATCAGGTTATCTGTTCTGTGTACTTTATATAGTACACACAAAAAATCATGCTACAGTAAACTACGAAGGTTTAGCCAATTTCAAGACTTAGTCGCTCCATTCTTAACCAGTTTTTAGGGGGTTTGGTCCAATTTAATTAAAAATATTTTACTGTTTACGTGCTTCCGGGGCTCTGAAAATGATACAGGATCATGAAAATATTGAATTTACCCCCAATCAATCGCTAATGCATTGTTTTATTAAGTTCTTTAGGTGGGCAACATTCTAGTGTTAGTCAAATTACAAAATAACTTTGAAATACCTGAAAATTGTGTTTATCCCATTTTTCAACCAAATTATGTGGTTAACATATTTTCAGTGGTTTTACTTGTATTTGTATTTCACCATTCGTTTTTAATAGTTTAAAATAGACATTTTCAATAGGTTTTATATGATTTTTCCGGGTGGATGATACAACCAAGGGTTCCCTTGGGGAACAACATGTTGAGATTTTAGTACCAATAAAAATAAAGAGAATTTAGCTGTCTTAGTCACTCTAATCTTAGCCACTACAAGGCATTTTGGGACAACCCCCGGCTAAACCTAAATAGTTTACTATATCTAGATAAGTTACTATTCATCAAATAATTCCTTTCATGGATGTTTAAGATCATATTATTAATGGGAAACATCTTTAAATCAGCCAAAAAGGAAAATGTTTGAATATTTTTGAAAATACAAAAAAGACAGTATCTAAAAATTTGCCTCTGATTCAGCGGATTGTTCTGTGTTTACGACTAACGGAATTTGGCGAACTCTTGGTTTGAATAGGCTCAACCACAATTTCATAGTTTTGAAAAATACAGAATTTTTATTTTAATATAAATTTTTTCTGCTTTTGTAAATACCCTTTAATCTATTCTATGTATAGTTTTGGATATTTGACAAGGTAAAACTATGAAATTATTTATTTTGATTTTTATCGTTCGTTGTTATTTTGATGATTTTCGGCCTTCTTTCCCTCGAACCTGACCCAAACTGGTCGGAAATTCTCAAGCCTGGTAGATATTATTCAAAATTTATTATTTTATTGGATTGAAATATTTTTAATAAATTTTATTAGTCGGAAGTATTGATTGATGTTCACTTTCCCCACTTTTGTTCACTCTCCCCTAAATTTCGGGGTAATTAATTTTTTTCTATCAAAAGAATTTGAGTCATAATACCATTTTGATTTAACTAACGTAAAAATTTTTTTTAAGAATGCTGGTAATTTTGGTTTTCCAAAAAAACGCAATATATGCGAAAAATTTTTTGGCTTGGAAATTTTTTGTGTTTCGCAGGAAAAATTTTCAAATATAAATTTCCTAATAAAAATTTTTTTTCTGAAAATATTTTTAAGGTCAAAATAACGTTTTTATGACGTAATAAAAAAATTTCAAAAAAAATTTTTTTTTGTAATTTCCAATGGGTACCCCTTGACCATTTCCCGAAAAAGTCGACACCTGAAAACATGATTTTTTTCCAATAAAATTTTTTGAAAAAATTTTAGCATACGTATTTTHGTGAGATCTACAAATAGAAGTTTTTTAAAAATTATATAATATTACCAACTGGTTTAATATCAAAATTTAAATTTTTTGGGTGAAATATAGCTATTTTTGAGACGTCGATATATCGAATATTTTTTCAAAATTTTTTCTCAAAATTGTTTTATCGTTAAGATCTGGGCTTTAGAAATCCACAAAAAAATTTTCAGAAAAAATTTGGATTACAAATAACATAATTTTGGGTAGGACTTTTTTGACTAATTTCGAAAATTTTGCTTCAAAAGAAAAAAATATTTTTTGCTATAATTTTCCTAAAATCATCAAAAATCGATTTACTATTAAAAATTAACATTAAAATGACATTTGGAATATAAAATAATATGTGTCTTTGTCAAAAATATTTTTTTCATATTGAAGCAAAATTTTCGAAATTAGTCGAAAAAGTCCTACCCAAAATTATGTTATTTGTAATCCAAATTTTTTCTGAAAATTTTTTTGTGGATTTCTAAAGCCCAGATCTTAACGATAAAACAATTTTGAGAAAAAATTTTGAAAAAATATTCGATATATCGACGTCTCAAAAATAGCTATATTTCACCCAAAAAATTTAAATTTTGATATTAAACCAGTTGGTAATATTATATAATTTTTAAAAAACTTCTATTTGTAGATCTCACGAAAATACGTATGCTAAAATTTTTTCAAAAAATTTTATTGGAAAAAAATCATGTTTTCAGGTGTCGACTTTTTCGGGAAATGGTCAAGGGGTACCCATTGGAAATTACAAAAAAAAATTTTTTTTGAAATTTTTTTATTACGTCATAAAAACGTTATTTTGACCTTAAAAATATTTTCAGAAAAAAAATTTTTATTAGGAAATTTATATTTGAAAATTTTTCCTGCGAAACACAAAAAATTTCCAAGCCAAAAAATTTTTCGCATATATTGCGTTTTTTTGGAAAACCAAAATTACCAGCATTCTTAAAAAAAATTTTTACGTTAGTTAAATCAAAATGGTATTATGACTCAAATTCTTTTGATAGAAAAAAATTAATTACCCCGAAATTTAGGGGAGAGTGAACAAAAGTGGGGAAAGTGAACATCAATCAATACTTCCGACTAATAAAATTTATTAAAAATATTTCAATCCAATAAAATAATAAATTTTGAATAATATCTACCAGGCTTGAGAATTTCCGACCAGTTTGGGTCAGGTTCGAGGGAAAGAAGGCCGAAAATCATCAAAATAACAACGAACGATAAAAATCAAAATAAATAATTTCATAGTTTTACCTTGTCAAATATCCAAAACTATACATAGAATAGATTAAAGGGTATTTACAAAAGCAGAAAAAATTTA